>AWOL01S0071044.1:577-34339 GCA_000715115.1 Nicotiana otophora | reverse complement strand
GGGGAGGGGATGGACCTTTTCCGTTGCACAAATTCTGTTGCACATAAGTATTCATATTTTTTACCATGTGATGCTCACATTCAATCACTCTTCATTTAAAATCACTTTTGTAATACTTTGTAAATATTAAATTAATTGTTCTTTACCTAATCCTTCATTTATTTGATCGAGTCCATCGGAATCACATTTTCTGGATTTTGAGGGATGCCTAACCCCTTCCCCTCGATATAATTTGAACCTTTATCTTTAATCTCAATAATTTCGCAGACTATGATCTAAGCGTACATTATATAATGTAGTGTAGGTGACTTAGTATACCTTAAATAATAGGTGACAACTTTAAACTCTAATTAACCTTGTAGAGTACTATAAGTTGTATATTATTTTGACTTGTGCAAAATATAATGCAACAATGGGCACGACTTATTACTTTCTTTGCTTCAAAAGATACAACTTATTGTAGAATTGAGGGGTTCTAACAAAATATTTTCTCCTTGGTAAAGGATCACAATTTCTCTCACATCGTAATCCTCTTTTTTGCTGTGAACAACGAGATGTATTAAAGCAGGAAATTAAAGAGTATTACTAAAACATGGAACAGATCTTAACGATATAGTTCCTAACAAGTCTTTGCGATAAGTAATGAAAGTAAATAAAGGCACTGTGCTCCAAAAGATGTCTTCACGTTCAGCATTTCCTTCCAGTATCCATGTACTTGCATAGTTTACTAAAATATGGGCAACTGAGTTGGCTTCACGGTATATGTGATTGACTGGTGGCTAGTCCATTGCTACGATGAGGAACCTGCAATCATATAGTAAATTTGTGTAAGCATTATTAATCATATGTGATTTTATAATTATGGACAATACCTGACATTTATTTTTCACTATCAGTGGCATTAAGTTCTTAGTAAAGTCCAGCTCCAATCCTTTGAGTAGGGCTGTAAGTTCAGCTTGGAGTGGCGTAGTTGCCACAATGCAGCTGGAAAACCTTGCTATCCAACTTCCATGGGAATCCCTAATGATTCTTCCTGCTCTTCCATAGTTGAAGTTTTTTCTGTGTGCACCATCTATATTGAGTTTATAGATGTTTAGTGGTGGTGGTTCCCACCATACTTAAATTCTTGTGGTTTGTTGCTGAGCTGCATTTTGGTTTGTGAGGCATAGGTATTCAATTGCTTGGGAAATTGGTGTGTTGCTATTGATGGTTGCGGTTATTTTTTTGAATAAGTTATTATTGCAGTGTAACCAGATATACCATAGAGTAATTGGGGGTGATAATGGACAATGGGACTTGAATTTGGTTTGGTAGAGTTGTTGAGCTATTGGAAGTACATAGTTCTCTAACCCACGAACTGAAATTTGGTGGATCAAAGTCTATATGCAGAATGATCCAGATGGTGTTGCTTCATGGGCAATGGAGGAAGATGTGTTTTGTATCTTCCACAACATTGCAGTGGGGACAAATAGGGGATAGAATTATTTTTTTGTAGTATAGCATGGATGTTATAGGTAGGCGCTTTATGATTAGTAGCCACAGGAAGTGTTTCAGTTTATTATGGTAGTTGGCTTTCCATATCCAAGTGTGTTTGAACTCCCTTGGTGTTTATATAGATAGGCATTGCTTGATTAAAGAGTAAGCTGACTTGGTAGTGAAGGAGCCGTCAGTGGTTCATTTCCAGAATGGTAGATAGGTGCTGTGAATTAGTGGCTGAATGTCTACAGGAAGTTCAAAGGATAACTGGCTTAGGTCCCAAGAGTTTCTTTGTAATATATGTGAGAATTTTCCCCAAATCTGCATTTGTTACTAGACCATGGATGAGAGCCTCTAGGGGTAGCTGGGCGATGATCCAGTTTTCCTTCTAAAGATTAATATGGTTGTCATTTGCCACATTCCAAGCTAATCCTTTTGTAAAGAAGGGGTGAGCTTTAGCAAGGCTCTTCCACACATAAGAGTCAACTGTGTTTGTGATGAAATCTTTATGTTTCTGTCTTGCCAGATATGTTTGACCTACCACCTGTGCCCTTAGGCTATTTGGGCTATAGTAGAGGCGCTAAATGATATTGTAAAGGAGAGCTAGGTTTTTGCTCTTGGAACTAACAAGACCCAGGCCTCCTTCTTGTTTTAAGGATATTACAGTATCCCGATTAAAAAGGTGAACCCTTCTTTTTTCTGCAGTTGATCCCCATGAGAAGTCCCGTTGAATGCAGTCTATATGTTTTCTAGTTGACGTAGGTAGGTAATTGAGTTGCATTGAGTGTGTTGGTATAGCTGCCAAAACCGACTGAATAAAGGTGGTTCTTCGTGCTTGGGTTAGGAGCTTTGCTTTCCAGCCTTTTAGTCTTGTATTTATTCAATTAAGGATAAATTAATAGTCAGAGCTTTTTGGTTGTAGATTGGTAATTGGGAAGCCAAGATACTTTCCTACATGGTTTGTTGTCTTAATGTTTAATATTGTGTAGAGCATGCTCTGGGTGTTGCTATCCACATTCTTTGAGAAGAGGATTTTTTATTTTTTGAAGTTTATCCGCCCCCTTGGCATATGCCACGAGAGGGTTCAAAGAAATCTGTCAGTTGACCATTGGCTATGATAGAGGTATATGATGTTGCGATGCAATTAATAATTAGTGTGATCAATTTGACAGGAAAGTTGAGGGCATGTAGGGAGTTTAGAATAAATGACCATTCCAAGCGATCAAATGCTTTTTTAAGTCTAGTTTAAGCATCATTGTCCCTTTGGATCATGAATTATTTTTAAAGGAGTGAATAGCTTCCTCAACTATTATTATATTTTCAATAGCACGTCTTCCCGGAATGAAGCTACACTAATTAGGACTAATTATTTTATTAAGGAATGGTCGTATCCTATTAACAATAATTTTGATAATTGTCTTGTATATCGTATTACAAAGGCTAATAGGTCTATAGTGAAAGATGTATTGTGGGGTTTTTATCTTAGGGATGAGATACATATGTCTTATATATCTCAAGGTCAATTGTAAGGGTTTGAAAATCTTGTGAATAGGTGTTGATAATTGAGGGGCTTGTGTCCGCCTAATATTTCTAGAAAACTATTGGGTGAATACCATATGGTTCGAGTGTTTTGAGCGGCTTAAAAGACTTTATTGCTTTGTGAATTTCAAGGGTATTTAAGTCTCTACTAAGAAACTTTCTATCTCTGTCACTGAGGATATTGAGAGTGCTTGGATTACGCGTAACATGTCTAGAACAAAAGGGTAATTTAGTAGTGTAAATGTCTATAAATTGTTTTAAGATTATGTTCTGTATGTTCTGTAGGTCAAAAGTCCAGTTTCCTATAGAGTCTTTGAGCCCTAGGATTCTATTTTTCATGCTTCGTTGGATAGCCGAGATGTGAAAGAATTTAGTATTGGAATCTCCGTCATTTAACCATTGGACTCTAGATTTTACTTTTTAGAAGCCCTCTTCATTTTTTAGGATTCCATTATATTCGTGAATGAGTTGTTCCTCAAAGTCTACGTGAAAGTTTCTTTTATGGGTATGATGCATATTTTGGATACCTAATATTCTATTTTGTAATGTTTGTTTCTTTTTGAAGATATTTCTAAAGGTACTTTTGTTCATGTCTCCACATGTTCCGTAAAGGGTGATATGGCATTCTTGTAGCATATGTTGTTTAACAAATGATAGTTAACTATATTTTAAAAATCATGATGGTTTAGCCATATTGTTGCAAAGCGGAATATGTGGGCAGGTTTATTCATAGGTTTTGTTAAATTCAAGATGACGAGACAATTATCAGAGTGCGTGCATTGCAAATGAGCCACAGTCGCATCTAGGTATGTCCCTACCCAGTCCGGGTTAGCAAGGAAGCGGTCTAGCCGTTCCAGGAATTGGTGGCCCCTTTTTTTCCTTCTATTTGTCCACGTGAACCTGGGTCCTGTGAACCCTAGGTCAATCCTGTTGAGATTGTCTAGGCACTATATAAAGGCAGCAGTCCTAGTATTATTTATTGGTCTTCCTCCAAACTTTTCGGAAGCAGATGTTACTTCATTAAAATCCCCACAGAGAAGCCATGGCATAGTATTATTTTTAGCTACAACTTCTAGGTTATTCCATAAAACTTTTCTATTAGCTAGGTTCGTACTTGCATAAACTAAGGATAGAAGCCAATGGTGTGATGTTCCTCTAACCGTGATATTGACATAGATCTCCTGATCAGTAGTAGTGACTGGGTCGGCCTCAAGATCTTCCTGCTTCCACATTAGGGCAACACCTCCAGAGTACCCATCTGCACTAAGCTCAAATAGGTCAGTGAAGTTAACAAATTCCATGAGGTTGTAGTGACTCTCCATGCGTGTTTCTATAAGACAGATGATGTAGGTGTTGTTCCAGTCCACAAGGTCCTTGAAGCTCCGCCTGAATTCAGGGCTGTTATACCCTCTGCAGTTCCAAAGAAGTATCTTCATCTGGGGTTCAGTAACGATCCTTGAACTCCCGTCCGGAGCTAGTGACATGCATAAGTGGGTGGTCAGTGGGTGGTCCACCCCATTATCCAACAGGATGTCCTCCTCCAACAGTGTTGGAATTATCATAATAGCATATTTTGTGGAGGATTGAAAGTGGATAGGAGCGGATGTTCATCGCAATCCTGAGGACCTTTGTTGGGACAGTTATGAAGCACCTTTTTTTCTCTGTTTTTGTGGAGTATCATTCACATTGATTCCTACATTGTGATGTTCCTGAGAATTTGATCGAGGATGTTTGGTGCCTGTTGTTCGGGCTAGAGCACCATAGCCACTGCCTCTTCCATGTTAAAAGGGGATAATGGCTCTAGTAGTGTTAGTTGATCCTCGATATCTTGATTCTCCGGCAGTACCTGTTCTGGCGACAAGAGAAACCAGTTGTCCTGTGAGGATGCAATCTCCTCCCGTGGAGAAAGTGGGAACTCTTGTTGCTGGTGTGTGTTATGGTTGCTTAGCTGTTGAATAAAATCCATGGCGGATATCTCCTCGGTATAGAGCGACTGCATGTACTTTTCAAACTTTGTATTCATGGACAAGAAATAAGCCAAGTATGGCTGAGCAAGTGAATATGATTGCATATATACGTAATTTATAACTGTAAAATACAAAGCAAATAACTCGTATAAAAACATACAATATGAGACACTCATGATTCAGTATTATACAAGTAATATTTCATAAAAAATACTGCAGATAAACTACATGGAAAAATACATGTGAAACATCAAAATATCGTTATTATACTTGCAACTAATTTACATAATAACACATTTGAAACACTCATGATATTGTAAAAATACAAGTATTATTCCAGGTATCATCCTTGCTAATAAATTATATGGAAAACAAAAATAAAATTACAATGTTATATTTGATTTATCCATATATAATACTTAAAAATAAGTTTACATAACAACACATCTGAAACATCGAGATGCAATAATTATACAAGTATTAAACCATATGTAAAACCTTCAAATAACTTACACAAAGCACCTAACTTACATAGAATATATTATTGAGACAAAAAAAATAGGGATTCTATTCAATTTGCTTATTTTTATGGATTAATAATTAATATCCCTGAATGGAATTGTGTGCTTGATGTTTGGAACCAACAAGTTTGAGACGTTGTTGTCACCCCGTGACATGCGGAAATACTTACCACTATACTACAACGATTAAAACTTATTGGTTCCCCAAGTACACGTAAGAATACGCGGTCATCAAGTAATTAAGTGATTCGAAAGTTGGATGTCGAACCCACATAGACTTAGAGTAATTATTAACTAAGCAAACTAAAATCAATTTATTGTCCTAGGTAATCAAAAGTATTGGTTTTTCTATTACAACTACTATTGCGAAATTTAAATATGTAAATAGCTAAATTAATAAGAAGCATTTGTGGTTGGATTTTAATCAAAGAAGATAAAGATTCTAGGGTTGTTGTCGGTTTATCAATCCTATTGAGTTCTTAAGAGTAAACTAAACTTACTCTTGATTTCTTATCCTCAAACAAAAAAGGAGAAAGGTGTTTAAGAATTTTTCATTACTAGTGGAAATAGTGATGTAGAAGGTAATTTCCAACGATTTTTTACTGTCATTAATTTTATCTTTTCTACATTCTCAAATTGTAACATCTTATACCGGTTGCCATGTCTTGCAGTTATTAGTTTAGTGTTAGAGAACCCATCCTCTTTGTTTTTTTTGTTTGTACAATATAATATTGGCAAATGAGTTCAAAAAATACTTTATTTCATTCTATTATAATACATACATACATACATATATACATACATACATACATACATACATACATACATACATACATACAGAGTAATTTATTTTATATAATTTAGCTCCAGCTCTAATTTGATTCAATACGATTTTCTAAAATTTATTAAAGATTGGGATTCAATTGATTTCAAACATGTGGTGTCGTGACTCAAATTGTTATGTTTTTGTCTTGCTACCAAACTGGATATTAAATTAATTAAAATATAAAAATAAATAATTCGAGTAATAACTATAATCATTAAAACTCATTTACTAGTATAATCTCCATTAGCTTTTTCTTTTTCAAATTGTTTTCCGCCTTGATTTTTATTACTCGGATTTGTATTGTTGCTTGCTGAAGAAGAGAGAAAAGCACGAAGGGTGTTGTCGTGCCTTATTTGTATTCATTACCATATATTAAGAGATTTGAGATTAAAACACGAAGAGTGATGTTGTGCTGGTAAGTAAAAGCACGAAGAGTGATGTCGTGCCATTATATTCATGATATTACATGGTGAGAACGAGAGTAAAAGCACGAAGTTTCTTGTACAGGGTGATGTCGTGCCATTATATTCTTGCTACTTTATATATACTTACACATGGTTTTCACGTGGGTGTCTTGTCATAGCCTCATCATTACCTCGTCGAGATTAGACTCGACACTTACGGAGTACATTTGGTCGGTTGTACTCATACTACACTTTTGCATTTCTTGTGCAGATACTGGTATTAGTCCCAGCGGTGCTTAGAGGTGCGTCGGCTCGAATCACTTTCACTTCGCAGACTTGAGGTAGCTCTGCCGGCGTTTACAGACCTTTAAGTCCCCTTCCATTTCCTATCTTTACTGTTTTTCTAGTTTCGAATTAATGTATTTGCTTCAGACTATGTATGTAGTATTCTAGTAGCTCATGTATGTACTTGTGACATTGAATTTCTGGGAGTAGTTAGTATCACAGGTTCTTATATTCACTGCGTTAAATTTGGAATTTATTTCTTGTTAAATATCATTACTGTATTTTAACTATTAAAAATTGGTTAATTACTTTATTCACGTCGGCTTGCCTAGCAAATGGATGTTAGATGTCATCACGGCCCCGAAGTCGGGATTCCGGGTCGTGACATATAACCGGTTAAATTATACTAATAATGCAAGAATTCTCTACAAAGATAGTTTGATTTTCTTGTTTGCACATGTGTATTGTCTAATCTATGAGAATCAAGCTTTTTCCCTTCCGTAAGCGCATATAGGGAAGTGGGCTCTCGGCTATTGAGAGGACTACTATTGTCTTTCTTTTATTTACGAGAGTTTCTTGTTCCGGCGCCCAATATCAGTATATATTTTAAAAGGTATCGAAACAAGACAAAATTTTCTTTTTACCTTTTGGGTGCTTTTATAAATGGCAAGAATAAAGGTATTTTCAACTTTGCCTATAATTTTAGTTTTTTTAACTTTTCGGGTGCTCATATAAATGGCAAGAAGAAAGGTCTGTTCAACTTAACTATTTGAGAATCGTTTAATTTTCCTTCTAAAGCAGAACCCCTCCCTTCTATTTAAAGGGGACACAATTTTTTTATTTTTTCATCATCTGAGAATTATGAGCTATGGAAAATATAGGAGCTCCTCCAATACTTTCTTCAACAAGATCTTTCATAGCCCCTCTTCTTATTTCAATGCTAGGCATAGTTTGCACTGCCTTAGCTTTAGTGATTTACCACTTCATTTTGTTAAGATTTTGCCTAAGGAGAAGAAGATCACATATTAGAAACAATATTGGACAATCATTCCATGAACCCCATTTAACCATTGGCATAGAGCAGAAGATTATTGAATCAATTCCTCTCCTTGTTTATTCGATTTCTAAACAAGATTTATTTCGTGTTGATCAGAATGAGTGTGCTGTTTGCTTAGGTGAATTGGAAGAAGGTGAGATGATTCGATTTTTGCCTAATTGTAGGCATATTTTTCATGTCACATGCATAGACAAATGGCTTATTGGCCACGTAAATTGCCCGATTTGTCGATCTCCTATAATAGAGGCAATAAAGTATGAGGAGAAAGATAAGCCAGAGGTGACAATCATTTCACTACCATCTAATTCTCCGTCATGTGTCAATGATGAATGTAACACGATTGATGTTCAAGTTCAAGATCAAGATCACGAAAATCAAGTCAACCTCGATTATCGTACTGCTTCATCGTCTCATCAGGTACGATTACCATCACAATCTTGTAGGTTGCATTGCCATAGTGCATCATTGGAATTGCCTATGGAGAGAAGACCATCAGAAAGAAAATTAGTAATGGGGTTGACGAGATCATTATCTATGGATCAAACATTTATTATTATCGATAGAGAGAAATTAGAAGATGAAATCAAGTCATTACCAACATCTTCTTGTTGCTCTTCATCAATGGAGGAATTAATCAGAAGCAATCAACAAGGAACTTTTTAGTGGCGAAAGGAAGTCATATAATTCCCTAATGATTTATTTATTTTTCTGCCAATTCATTTACAGTATTTAATTTGCTTCCTCTAGCTGGATATATGTTCACTAGATAGTAGTATATTAAGAAGACAATTAAGAGATAATATTCCCTAGATACTTAACTAATTAAATGCTATCCTCTTACCTCCTTCTCTTCTACTATTTTGCTAAGAATTTAATTTAGCACTTAATTAATTTCGCGGCCTTAAATTTTTAGATTGTAATCTAAGCTGTCGTTTTCTCCAATTATAGCGATCAGCTAATGTGACATTTTCTTGAAAAAACAAAAAACATAAGGTGATTTCGTTTTATCTTCTTGATCGTTAAATGGCAGAAATAATCAATATCTCGATAAAATAATTAATGTGCGCTCAAATTTACCCGAACATTATCATTATTTAAAAAAAGATTGTTTTAATTTGGATGTCCCGAAGCTTTATTTCAGTATTTGCAACATTATATTCTGAACTAATACTGTGGAGTCTATAAATTGGAGATCACCCCTATTTGCGTTGGCATGACAATGTTCACAGTTAGATTTCGTCAAATATAGTTCCTTGTAGTTTGCATTCAGTTGGTCATAAAATACTATGCCCTCTGCTTAATTTGCTTTGTGTGTCATAATTTGATTAGATACCAAGTTTAATCGTATAAATAAGATTTTTTGAATTTTATGATTTTAAGTTAAAGATGCATATAACATATCAAAAATATTTTTTGAATCTTATAATTTTAAATATGTATGTCATTCGTTCGTACAAGGTAATGTCATTAAGGGTTTACACTCATTCCAGTAATGCAATAGTTCCATTTAGCTCTCCCCCACAAGAAAATCGAATAAACCATGATTATTGTACTGTTTCATCAAAAGTTAAAGGGTAAAGAAACAAATTTACCTCTCTAATTTCGAATATTGTCTGTATCTAACATTCGTTATACTATTCGGTTAAATTTACCCTTATCATTATATTATCCGACCAAACTTATCCCTACCATCAACAAACTTTAAAAAGTTACCCCTTGATCAGTTAGTGTCACGACCCAGTTTCCCATCCGTTTGACGTCGTGACGACACCTAATCTCTACGACTAGGTAAGCCTAACATTTGCGGAATAATGAAATGAAAACATAAATTTAACCACTAACTTTAGCAATAACAACATAACAGGGTACCATGCCACTTGGCATGTACAATAACCAACTATTCAAAAATACACAACAATCCCTAAAGCCGGAACTTCGTGTATCACAAACTACAGAAGGAAAATCTAGTGTCTCTATACATCAGAGTCTAACAAAAGAAAAATACAAAAGATAATGGACATGGGGACGAGTAGAAGGGGACTCCGAGGTTTGCGGAGGTGGCAGATATACCTTGAAATCTCCGTAGCTGTCCCGGCTCACTGATAGTGCGGCTGATAAGGAACATCTGGATCTGCACACGAAAAACATGTACAGAGAGTAGCATGAGTACACCACAATCGGTACCCAGTAAGTGCCAAGCCTAGCCTCGGTCAAGTAGTGATGAGGTCTGATCAGGGCCCTACTGGTATATATATAATAATAATAAAGCAAGGCAAGAATGAAATATCGCAGTAAAATAAGGACTGAAATTTAACAAGAAAGAATTCATAGAAGGTAATAGCTGAGTACACAGAAATACAACAGAGGATCTCCCGAGATACCGTCTCGTAGTCCCAAACGTAAATGTGTAGGGGCATCCCCCGGAATACCGTTCCGTAGTCCCAAAGTAAATATGCAAGACAGGAGGATCTTCCGAAATACCGTTCCGTAGTCTCAAAGAATATATTCAAGACATGGGGAACTCCCGCAATACCGTTCCGTAATCCCAAAGTAAATATGTAGGGGGATCTCTCGGAATGCCGTTCTGTAGTCCTAAAAGTAAACACACGGCTCACATAATAGAATTAACAGCTACAACACGAAATCCTACAATTTAGATTAAGTACAAGTCAAGGAAAAATAGGAAATCAACTAGGCATGCTTCACAGAATTCAATTAACCAGCTAAAGCACGTAGACATGCGATATTAGACTAAACAGGATAGCTACACATATTAGGATAACTCAATTAAGAATGAAGACATGCTAATACTTATTTAAACAGTATAACTCAACTTAAAAGTAGAACAGATTACTACTTTGTAAAATAGATTGGGTTTTTATAATAATTAGCTCGTGTACGTACTCGTCACCTCACGTACACGGCGCTCACATATCAAAACAGTAGCAACTCCTAAGGGAATTTCCCCCACATAAAGTTAGGCAAGCCACTTACCTCGAAACAAACTCAATCAAACGGTCACAATGCCTTTCCCATGAATATCCGGATCCGAATAGCTCAAATCTAGCCAAAAGCAATTACATATCATAAATACAACTATAATAGACTAATCTAATTAATGAAATCAAGACTTAAACAAGAAATTTGAAAATTGCCCTAAAAAGCCTCATCGGGCCCACGTCTCAGAATCGGGTAAAAGTCATAAAATATGAACGCTCATTCACTCACGAGTCCAACCATATAAATATTACTCCAATCCGACCACAAATCCCCTTTCAAAACTCGAAATATTTATTGCAGAAGTTCTTCCAAATATTTCCCAATTTCAACCTCAAAATCCGAAATTAATAATAGATTAGTGGGATATAACCAACATAGAGTGTAGAATCATTACCCAATCGATATCTCTGAAAACTCCTCAAAATCTCGTCCAAATCCGAGCTCCCAACTCAAGTTTTTGATAAAATGGCAAAACTCCCATTTTTGGAAACTTTAATACTGCCCAGACATTTCCTTCTTCACGAATGCAACCATAACCTCGCGTTCGCGAAGCACAATTTACTTCGGCCTAAACTCCTCTATCGCGAACGCGATGCACTTGTCGCTAACGCGAAGACCACTCAGATCGACTCTACGCGAACACGGGACCAACGTCACAAATGCGTAGGCAAAAAGGGCCTGGGGACCCAGTCGGCCAATACCTCTACGCGAATGCGAGACCTCCATCGCGAACGCATAGACCAAGTACTTCAGTGCTTCACGAACGCGGGACCTCCATTGCGAACGCAAAGCACAAAATCTCGCCTGCCTCCAGTTTCTCTTCGCGAACGCGTTACTCCCCTCGCGAACGTGAAGAAGGAAACCAGAACTGAAGAACACCAGAAATCTGCAATCTCTCTTAAGTACAAAATAATCCGCTAACCACCCGAAATCAACCCGAGGCCCTCGGGACCTCAACCAAACATACCTACCAGTCCTAAATCACCATATGAACTTAGTCGAGCCCTCAAATTACATCAAACAATGCTAAAATCACTAATCACTTTCCAATTCAAACTTAAAGAACTTGAAACTTTAAATTTTCACAACCGATGCAGAAACCTATCAAATCGCGTCCGAATGACCCAAAATTTTGTTCACACGTCATAATTGACATTACGGACTTACTCCAACTTTCGGAATCGGAATCTGACCCCGATATCAAAAATTTAACTTTTACCATTTCAAGCCTAATTTAGCTACAGATCTCCAAACACATTCCGAACACGCTCCTAAGTCCGAAATCACCTAACGGAGCTAACGGAACTGGCGAAACTCCATTCTGGAGTTGTCTTCACACAGTTTCAACTACGGTCAAGATCCTAAGACTTAAGCTTCCATTTTAGGGACTAAGTGTCCCAAAACACTCCAAAACCAAAAACAAAATCGCCCGGCAAGTCACATAAGCAGAGAAAGATACGAGAGAAATAGTAAATAGGGGATCGGGGCTAATACACTCAAAACGACCGGCCGGGTCGTTACATCCTCCCCTCTTAAAATAATTGTTCGTCCTCGAACGACTATAGAGACATACCTGAAGTGGTGAAAAGATGAGGATAACGGTTGCGCATATCCTGCTCGGTCTCCCAAGTCGCCTCCTCGACCGGTTGTCCCCTCTACTGAACCTTCACGGAAGAAATGTTCTTTGATATTAGCTTTCTGACCTGCCTGTCTAAAAATGCCACTGGCTCCTCAACATAAGATAGATCCTTGTCCAACTGGACTGAGCTAAAATCCAACAAATGGGACGGATTGCCGTGATACTTTCGGAGCATAGAAACATGAAATACGGGATGAACTCCTATTAGGCTGGGAGGTAAGGCTAGCTCATAAGCAACTTCCCCAACTCACCGAAACACCTCAAAGGGACCAATAAACCTTGGGCTCAGCTTGCCCCTCTTTCTGAACCTCATAACGCCCTTCATAGGCGAAACCCGGAGCAAGACCCGCTCTCCAACTATGAATGCAACATCGCGAACCTTCCGATCTGCGTAACTCTTCTGTCTGGACTGGGCTGTGCGAAATTTATCCTGGATCACCTTAACTGTCTCCAAGGCATCCTGAACCAAGTCCGTACCCAATAATATGGCCTCGCCCGGCTCGAACTAACCCACTGGGGACCGACACCGCCTACCATACAAAGCCTCATACGGTGCCATCTGAATGCTGGACAGATAACTCTTGTTGTAAGAAAACTTTGCAAGTGGCAAAAACTGGTCCCAAGCACCCCCAAAATCTATCACACAAGCATAAATCATATCCACCAGTATCTGAATAGTGCGCTCGGACTGTCCGTCCGTCTGAGGGTGAAATCGTGTGCTCAACTCAACCCAAGTACCCAGCTCCTGATGTATAGCCCTTTAGAACTATGATGTAAACTGCGTACCCCGGTCATAGATGATAGATACTGGTACACCATGAAGCCTGATGATCTCGCGGATGTAAATTCGAGCTAGCTACTCGAAAGAATAGGTAGTCATCATAGGAATGAAATGAGCTGACTTGGTCAGCCTGTCTACAATCACCCAAACTGCATCCAACTTCCACTGAGTCCGTGGGAGTCCAACAATAAAATCCATAGTGATCCGCTTCCATTTCCACTTCGGAATCTCTAACTTCTGAATTAACCCACCTGGATGTTGATGCTCATACTTCACCTACTGGCAATTTAAACATCGGGCCACAAACTCTATTATGTCATTCTTCATCCTCATCCACCAGTAATGATGCCTCAAGTCCTAATACATCTTCGCGGCACCCGGATGAATGGAGTACCACGAGCTATGAGCCTCCTGAAGCATCAACTCACGCAAACCATCTACATTAGGCACACATAGCCTGCCCTGCATCCTCAATACACCATAATCCCCAATAGTGACCTCCTTAACATCACTGTGTTGAGCTGTGTCCTTAAGGACAAGCAGATGGGGGTCATCGTACTGACGCTCCCTGATACGATCATAAAGAGAAGACCGAGAGACCACACAAGACAATACTCGACTCGGCTCAGAAATATCCAATCTCACAAACTAGCTGGCTAAGACCTGAGCATCCAATGCCAATGGCCTCTCTACTGCTGGTAGATATGCTAAACTCCCCAAACTCTCCACCCGGCGACTCAAAGCATCGGCCACCACATTAGCCTTCATGGGATGGTACAAAATGGTGATATCATAATCCTTAAGTAGCTCCAACCACCTCCGCTGACGCAAGTTAAGATCATTTTGCTTGAACAGATGCTGCAAACTCCGATGATCGGTGTGAATCTCACAAGGAACACCATACAAATAATGCCAACAAATCTTCAAGGCATGAACAATAGCTGCGAACTTAAGGTCGTGGACAAGATAGTTCTTCTCATGCACCTTCAGCTGTCTGGACACATAGGCAATCACCCTACCGTCCTGCATCAACACCGTGCCAAGACCAATTCGCGACGCATCATAATATACGGTGTAAGACCCCGAGCCTGTAGGCAATACTAATACTGGGGCTGTGGTCAAAGCCGTCTTGAGCTTTTGAAAGCTCTACTCACACTCCTCTGTCCACCTGAACGGAGCACCCTTCTAGGTCAGCCTGGTCATAGGTGCTACAATAGATGAGAATCCCTCTACAAAGCGACGGTAATACCCCGCCAAACCAAGAAAACTCTGGATCTCTGTAGCTGAGGATGGTCTGGGCCAACTCTGCACTGCTTCAATCTTCTTTGGATCCACCCGCATCCTATCACTCGATACTATATGACCCAAGAATGCCACTGAGTCTAGCCAAAACTCACACCTTAAAAATTTTGCATATAATTTCTTTTCTCTCAAGGTCTGAAGCGCAGTCCTCAGGTGCTGCTCGTGATCCTTCCGACTCCGGGAGTACACCAGAATGTCATCAATAAACACAATGATGAATGAGTCAAGATAAGGCCAGAACACACTGTGCATCAAGTGCATAAAAGCTGTTGGGGCATTGGTCAGCCCAAAAAACATAACAAAAAACTCATAATGACCATATCTGGTCCTGAAAGCAGTCTTCGGGATATCTGGCTCTCGAATCTTCAACTGATGATATCCTGAACGTAAGCCAATCATGGAAAATACTCTGGAACCCTGTAACTGATCAAATAAATCATCAATACGAGGCAATGGATACCTGTTCTTCACTATGACTTTGTCCAACTAGAGGTAATCAATACACATCCGTATAGAACCATCCTGCTTCTTCATAAATAAAACAGGAGCACCCCAAGGTGACACATTAGGCCGAATGAAGCCCTTATCAAGAAACTCCTATAACTGCCCTTTCAATTCCTTCAACTCAGGAGGAGCCATATGATATGGAGGAATAGAGATGGGTTGAGTAGCCGGCAACAGATCAATGCCAAAATCAATATCTCTGTCGCGCGGCATGCCCGGAAGATCAGCTGGAAACACATCTGGAAAGTCCCTCACTACAGAACTGACTCAACTATATGGGTATCAATACTGACATCTCTCACATAAGCTAGATATACGTCACACCCTTTCTCAATCATTCGTTGAGCTTTAAGAAAAGAAATAACTCTGATGGGAGTATACTCTAAGGTACCTCTCCACTCTAATCACGGTAAACCTGGCATAGCCAGCGTCACGGTCTTAGTGTGAAAATCAAGAATAGCATAATGGGGAGACAACCAGTCTATGCCCAAAATAATATCAAAGTCCACTATGCTGAGCAATAATAAATCGGCTCGAGTCTCAAAACCAATAAGAGCAATCAAACACGACCAATACACGTAGTCTACAACAAGAGAATCTCCCACAAGAGTAGACACATAAATAGGGGAACTCAAAGAATCCCGAGATACGCCCAAATACGGGGGGAAATAAGAGGACACATAAGAATATGTAGAGCCTAGGTCAAACAATACCGACGCATCTCTATGACAGACTAGAGCAATACCTGTAATGACAAAATCAGAAGCGACTGCCTCTGTACGAGCAGGAAGGGCATAATATCTGGCCTAGCCTTCCCCTCTAGGGCAACCTCTACCTCTCCGACCTCCACCTCAGGCAGGCTGAGCAGGTGGGGTGGCAGCTGATGTTGTAATCATAGTCTGAGGATCCGGTGGAGCACGTTGTGGCTGAGAAGTCTGTGGAGGTGCATCCTTACTAATCCTGGGGCAATCCCTCATCATATGGCGAGTGTCGCCACACTCAAAACAAGATTTGGGAGGGCATAGCTATTGTAACTGGCTCGGGCCAGGTCTGCTGGACTGACCACTAGGAACACCCCGTACAGGAGGCACACTAGATACTGGCGGTGCATAATAAGGCTCCTAGGGTCTAGAAGGAGCTGGAACACCGTTGGTGGCTGGAAGAGATGAATGAACGAGGTGGCTCACATAACCCCTACCACGGAGAGTTGCTGGGACACGAGCTCCAAAATAATAACCACTCTCTCGAGACCTCTTGGCCTCTCTCTCCTAACTATCCCGGGCAAGCATGCCCTCCGATCTCCTAGCAATACTCACAACCTGCTGATAAGAAATATCTATCTCCAACTCCCTAGACATACTAATTCAGATGTTGGGGTGGAGTCCCTCAATAAACCATCGAACCCTCTCTCGAACTGTGGCAACCAAGGTCGGTGCATGCTGGGCCAAATCACTAAAACAGACTGCATACTCTGACACAGTCATAGCACCCTGGCACAGCTGCAAAACCTTCGCGTGCCATGAGTCCCTGGGGCTCTGAGGGACATACTCTCTCAAAAACATGTCCAAGAACTGAGTCCATGTAAGTGAAACTGCCTCAGCCGGACTACTCAACTCATAAGCATGCCACCACTGATAGGCTGCTCCTCTAAGCTAGAATATAGTAAAAGAAACTCCACTCGACTCCGCTACGCCCATAATACAGAGAATACGATGACACTCCTCCAAAAAACCCTTAGCATCATCTGTAGCCACTCCACTGAAGGTAGGTGGGTGGTACTTCTTGTACCTCTCAAGTGTGTGCTGCTCCACCTCAGAAGCTGTTGCCCTAACCTCAGGCTGAGCTGGAGCTACTGGCTGCATTGGTACAATCTTTGGAACCTGGTTGACCTAAAGCCGCTACTCTAGAGTACCGACAACGGGAGTCTATGCTCCTCCCCCGACCCGAGATGTGGCAGGAGCAAGTGGAATCAATCCAGCCTAAGCTAAGGTGCTAAACATGCTCAAAATCCGGGCTAGAGTCTCCTGGAGGGCTGGTGCAGAAATGGGTACCTCAGGTGTATGCCCTCCAGCTGGAGCTACTGGGGGCTCCTCTGTAGCAACTCATGCGGGTGCTCTGGCTGCACCACGGAAACGTCCTCGGCCTCTACCCCCGGCCCCGGCCTCTCGCGGCTCTAGCAGGAGGCGCGGGTGCCTGGTCATCAGATCCGCCTGTACGTGTCCTCACCATCTGTGAGAGAATAGAATACAGAAGTTTCGAATTTTTGAAATCAAAAATTTTCGCACGGCAAGGAATAAAAGTAGTGAAATGTTCCTAACAGTTCCATAGCCTCCCGAAGATAAGTACGAATGTCTTCGTACCGATCCGCGAGACTCTAATAAACCAGCTTGTGACTCACGACACCTATGAACCTAAAGCTCTGATACCAACTTTTCACGATCCAGTTTCCCCTCCGTTTGACGTCATGACGACACCTAGTCTCTACGACTAGGTAAGCCTAACATTTGCGGACTAATGAAATGAAAATATAAATTTAACCACTAACTGTAGCAATAACAACATAACTGGGTACCATGCCGCTTGGCATGTATAATAACCAACTATTCAAAAATATACAACAATCCCAAAATCCGGAACACCGTGAATCACAAACTACAGAAGGAAAATCTAGTGTCTCTATACATCAAAGTCTAACAAAAGAAAAATACAAAAGATAATGAACATAGGGAAGAGTAGAAGGAGACTCCGAGGTCTGCGGACGCGGCAGATATAACTTGAAGTCTCTGTAGCTATCCCGGCTCACTGATAGTGTGGCTGATAAGGAACACCTGGATCTGCACACGAAAAACATGTGCAGAGAGTAGCATGAGTACACCACAATAGTACCCAGTAAGTGCCAAGCCTAACCTCGGTCGAGTAGTGACGAGGTCAGGTTAGGGCTCTACTGGTATATATATATAATAATAAAGCAAGGCAAGAATGAAATATCGCAGTAAAATAAGGACTGAAATTTAACAAGAATTCATAGAAGGTAATAGCTCGGTACACGGAAATACAACAGAAGATCTCTCGGGATACCGTCTCGTAGTCCCAAATATAAATGTGCAGAGGGATCTCCGGGAATACCGTTCCGTAGTCCCAAAGTAAATATGCAAGACAGGAGGATCTCCCGAAATACCGTTCTGTAGTCCCAAAGTAAATATGCAAGACAGGGGGATATCCCGGAATACCGTTCCGTAGTCCCAAAGTAAATATGCAAGACAGGGGGATATCCCGGAATACCGTTCCGTAGTCCCAAAATACATATGCAGGGGGATCTCCCGGAATACCGTTCTGTAGTCCCAAAAGTAAACACACGGCTCATACAATAGAATTAACAGCTACAACATGAAATCCTACAATTTAGACTAAGTACAAGTCAAGGAAAAATAAGAAATCAACTAGGCATGCTTTACATAGTTCAATTAAGCAGCTAAAGCACGTAGACATGTGATATTATACTAAACAGGATAGCTACACATATTAGGATAGCTCAATTAAGAATGAAGACATGCTAATACTCATTTAAACGGTATAACTCAATTTAAAAGAAGAACAGATTACTAATCAATAAAATAGATCGGGTTTTTACAACAATGAGCCTATGTATGTACTCGTCACCTCACGTACACGGCGCTCACATATCAAAACAGCACCAACTCCTAAGGGGATTTCCCCCACACAAGGTTAGGCAAGCCACATACCTCGAACCAAGCTCAATCAATCGGTCACAATGCCTTTCCCACGAATATCCAGCTCTGAATGGCTCAAATCTATCCAAAAGTAATTACATATCATAAATAGAACTATAATAGACTAATCTAATTTATGAAATCAACACTTAAACAAGAAATTCAAAAATCGCCGTAAAACACCTCCCCGGGCCCACGTCTCAAAATCGGGTAAAAGTCAGAAAATATGAACACCCATTCACTCACGAGTCCAACCATATATAAAGTACTCCAATCCGACCACAAATCCCCTTTCAAAACTCGAAATCTTTGTTGAAGAAGTTCTTCCAATTTTTTCCCAATTTCAACCCCAATATCTGAAATTAAAGAGGAAATTAATGATAGATTGGTGGAATATAACCAAAATGGAGTGTAGAATCATTACCAAATCGATATCTCTGAAAATCCCTCAAAATCCTGTCCAAATCCGAGCTCCCAATTCAAGTGTTTGATAAAATGGCAAAACCCCCATTTTTGGAAACTTTAATACTGCCCAGACATTTCCCTCTTCGCGAACGCAGCCACACCCTCGCGTTCACGAAGCACAATTTACTTCGGCCCAAAATCCTCTATCGCGAACGCGATGCACTTGTCACGAATGCGAAGACCACTCAGCTCGACTCTACGCGAATGTGGGACCAACATCGCGAATGCGTAGGCTAAAAGGGTCTGGGGAACCAGTTGGCCAATACCTCTACGCGAACGCGGGAGCTCTATCGCGAACGCGTAGACCAAGTACCTCAGTGCTTCGCGAACGCGGGACCTCCTCCATTGCGAACGCATAGCACAAAATCTCGCCTGCCTCCAGTTTCTCTTCGCGAACGCGATACTCCCCTCGCGAACGCAAAGAAGGAAACCAGAACTGAAGAACACCAGAAATCTGCAATCTCTGTTAAGTCCAAAATGATCCATTAACCACCCGAAATCAACCTGAGGCCCCCGGGACCTCAACCAAACATACCTACCAGTCCTTAATAATCATACGAACTTAGTCGAGCCCTCAAATCACATTAAAAAAATGCTAAAATCACGAATCACCCTCCAATTCAAACTTAAAGAACTTAAAACTTCAAATTTCCACAACCGATGCCAAAACCTATCAAATCGCGTCCGAATGACCCCAAATTTTACACACAAGTCATAATTGATATTACGGACCTACTCCAACTTCCGGAATCGGAATCTGACCCCAATATCAAAAATATCACTACCGGTCCAACTTTCTAAAACTTTAACTTTCGCCATTTCAAGACTAATTTAGCTACAGACCTCTAAACACATTCTGAACACGCTCCTAAGTCCAAAATCACCTAACGGAGCTAACAGAAGCGATGAAACTCCATTCCGGAGTCGTCTTTATACAATTCCAACTACGGTCAAGATCCTAAGACTTGAGCTTCCGTTTTAGGGACTAAATATCCCAAAACACTCCGAAACCAAAAATAAAACCTCCCGGCAAGTCACATAAGAAGAGAAAGATACGGGAAAAATAGTAAATATGGGATCGGGGTTAATACACTTAAAATAACCGGCCGGGTCATTACAGTTAGGTAATCCAAAATCTCTCAGTTTTCTTTTATTTAAATCACTTGTTGTTCTTCTTACTCCACTATTTTCAAAAATTACTATTTATTTTAATGTTAAAGGTACAAGACTATACAAATTATTCATGGATATTTTTAATTACCATTCACCCACTTCTTTTCTTGTGATAATGGGTTTAGAGTTGGTCTAATTTTTATTTATTTTTCAACCATATACACACCGTAGAATCTAGTGGATCTATTTATTGTGTATAATATGCAGTTGCTCATCATGTATATACATGTATATTCGAATATATTTTATGATTTGTATGGTTAGAACAGAGTTCGAGCGACTAACTTAAGAGTGCACAATATATAGGTATTTAATTAAAGCAAAGTTAAATTCGACAATGTAAAGTCTCCAAGGAACTTCAACTTCTATCACTAATACTTGCAAAGTCTCCATACCTTTGGTGCAACAAATTCATTAAAGTTGGGGTGTTATAAATATTTTGGAATTTAGACAAGCTACCTAATTTAGATTCTTCAATTTACTATACTTTGTTTACTAATAATTGTATTATTTTAATATTTTTTTATTTGTTTTCTAATTAAAAAGGCTTCCTTTGACTCTTGTATTGGCTCATACAAATCAATTTCCATATCTCCTTCCGAACACAATGTCGAAAAATACTTGGAGTGAGGACCAAAGCGCTCAAACTGAAAATTCAACTTGTTATCGACCTCCTCTTCTTGCCACAAACTAGAATCAATTAAAATTACATCTGTAAGGTTCTCAATTGAATCCAGTACCACTTCTTCAATATCGACATAATCAAATTATATTTGGTTGGTTTGGTCATACTCTACTCTCAACTCCTCCATTATAATGGCAATTTCTACCGCTAATTCATGCTCTTCTTGGCTACTATCCACAATATAAGCTTGTTACATTTTATATGGTTCAACTAGTTGACTCACTTGACCCTCCAAGTTGTGAATAATTGCCTCTTGCCTTTGTATCTACAGTGGCTTCTCATCATATTATTCCATAAGGCACTTCAACATATCCCCGATCTCCTTCAGATCAGCGTTCCCAGGTTCTTTGTTACTATTAACTTCACGAGAAAAAGTATAACCATTATCATAAGGAGTTGAGGGGGGATAAGGAAGATCAAAATTAGAATTACCAACAGTGAAACTTCCAAAATTCCAAGATGTCATGTTTCTCTAATCAACAAGTAAAATTAAAGAAAGAAAGAAGAAAAAAATAAAATAAAAATTCAAACTTGAAACCAAGCAATATTTACAGATATTAACTACACTGTTAATTCCCCGGCAACGACGCCAAAATTTTATCACGCCCAACTCTAGTCCTAAAAAGGACAAGCAGTCGCTGCAAATATAATATCCGGTCTAAGAGTCCGGAGTCCAATCCCACATAGAACTAAGGTTTAGCTACAACTGTTTAATATCACTAAGAAGTAAATTATGTTTTCTAATTAATAAGATTAATAAGATTATGTTTTCTAACTAATTAATTGACAAATTAATATAGTAAATTAACAACTAAAGATACTAAGGATTGGAGATAATATTAAGGAGGTCTAGAGTTATGATTTTTCCAATNCGGTCTAAGAGTTCGGAGTCCAATCCCACAGAGAACTAAGGTATAGCTACAACTGTTTACTATTACTAAGAAGACAAGCTCGAACAATTCCTAATTAATAAGATTATGTTTTCTAACTAATTAATTGACAAATTAATATAGTAAATTAACAACTAAAGATACTAAGGATTGGAGATAATATTAAGGAGGTCTAGAGTTATGATTTTTCCAATTGTCGGAATCTTTCCCGCTATATCTTTTATAATTTCGCCTATGTGTTTCTCTACCGATCGTGAGTACTTTGGGTGTCGCAGTTCTCTCTCGAGCAACTACCATAATTTACTAGATATATTCTCTCGAACTACGCTAGATGTCACTAATTTACCGCTCACTACGATCGTACCAAGGTTTCGTTAGCTCTAATCCCGCCTTTAAACCCTCTGTATTGATCTCTCACATACGTTAGGAGTGATGTTGTTCAACAACTACCTGTAATGACCCGGCCAGTCGTTTTGAGTATTTCAGCCCCGTTCCACCATTACTGCTCAATTTGTGCTTTATAGTTGTTATGTGACTTGTCAGGGTAATTGGTTCGGGTCCGGTGAGGTTTTAAAATTAATTGGAACACTTGGTTCCAAGGTTTAAAGCTTCAGTTCAAATAGTGGTCGGATGTCGACTTATATGTAAACGACCCTGGAATGGAGTTTTGATGATTACATTAGCTCCGTATGGTGATTCTGGACTTCGAAGCGTATCCGAAAACTTATTTGAAAGTCCATAGTGAAATTTGACTTGAAATAACGAAAGTTGAATTTTTGGGAAGTTTGACCGAGGAGTTGACTTTTTGATATCGGGGTCGGAATTCAGTTCTGAAAATTTTTATAGATCCGTTACGTTATTTATGACTTGTGTGCAAAATTTAAGGTCAATCGGAATTGATTTGATAGGTTTCAGCATCGAATATAGAAGTTGGAAATTCATAAGTTCCTTCAGCCTGAATTGGGGTATGATTCGTGATTTTAGCATTGTTTTATGGGATTGGAGGTTTCACCTAAGTTCGTATGATGTTTTAGGACTTGTTGGTGTATTTTGTTGAGGTCCCGAGGACATCAGGTGAGTTTCGAACGGTTAACGGATCAAAATTTGGACTTAAAGAGCTGTTGGAATTTTTCTTGCTGAAAATTTCTGCTGAAAAATCAAGGGTGGAAAAAATCAAGGCTGGAAAAATCGAGGTTGGAAATCAAGACTAGAAATCGAGGCTGGAAATCGAAGGCTGGAAATCAAGATTAGGAAATCGAGGGGGCAGCGCCTGGACAGAAACTTTACGTTATAAAACGGAGACTTCGTCCCATTTTTCATTTTTTACAAATTGAAGCTTGGGGAGAGGCGATTTTTGAGAGATTTTCAAGGAAACAAATCGGGGTAAGTGATTCTAACTTGGATTTGGTCAATATACACGAATATATCATTGTTTTCATCATTTAATTAGTGTTTGAGATGGAAATTTTGGGAAAATGAGGAAGAGTTCCTGGACTAGAATTGTGAGGTTTTGAATGGAATTTTGTTATCGGATTTGAGTAAAATTGGTATGGTTAGACTCGTGAGTGAATGAGCTTTCGAGTCTTGTGACTTTTGTCAGATTTCGAGACGTGGGCCCGGGTTTGAGCCGATTTTGGATTTTGGCTATAATTTTGTATTTTCTTGTGGAATTGATTACTTTAGCCTATATTGATTGTACTGTACTACTTGTGGCTAGATTCGGGGCGTTTGGAGATCAATTCATGAGGTAAGGGCATAGCGGAGTAAGAAATTACACAGTTTGAGGTAAGTAACAGTTTTAAATTTGGTCCTGAGAGTATAAAACATCGGATTATGTGTTATGTGATTGGTTTTAAGGTGACGCACATGCTAGGTGACGGGTGTGTAGGTATGCACCGTAGGAATTGTAACTTGGTCAATTCCATGGATCTGTGTAGTTGAATAAATTGTTGTTACCCGTACATTTTTTCACGTATTAGGGAAATTGAACTATAAATCATGTTTAAATCATGTGTTGACACTGTTGGGACCCACATGGGTCGTGTACATGTTGAATTATCTGTTAAATTAGTATTTTTTACTCTGTCACGATTTTATTTGCATATTACATCTCAGTCTCTCTTGTTATTTATTGATACATCATATCATCATTTTGGGCTGATTTTCATGAGATTGTAAGCCCGAGAGACTAGAGAGATTGATGACTGAATGAGGCCGAGGACCTGATTGTGAGAATAATTATGGAATCGGGCTGCACGCCGCAGCATGCCATATTGGCTTTATATATATATATATATATATATATATAGGATCTGGTTGCACGCCGCAGCATGGTTGACTGATTAATGCCATGATTGGCTTGTTATAGCGATTGGGCTGAAGGAGCCCCTCCGGAGTCTGTACACACCCCCAGTGAGCGCAGGTACCTACTGAGTGCGAGTGCCGAGTGCTGAGTGATTGAGAGGAATAAGTGCTTGTGAGGAAAGAGTGACTGTGAGGTTGAAGTGAATGGGAGGATTGAGTGACTGTTACTCTGAGAGGATGCATTGATTTCATTATTGCTGCATTTCAGCTGTCATATATCACTGTTTTGGAAATTTCTGAAAGACATTATCTTCTGTTTCAGTCCAAAGTTGATATGAAATTACAGTGGAATTTTAAATGTTGAACTTGAGATCATGCCTACCCTTTTATATAAAAAATTATTGTATTTGGACTTAGCTGTGAAGCTCGTCACTACTCTCAGTTCTTATTTATTATTGTTACTTACTGAGTTAGTTGTACTCATACTACACCCTGCATTTCGTGTGCAGATCTAGGTGGACCCCTGTCACGATCCAATTCTCCCTCCGTAAGACGTCGTGATGGCACCTAGTCCCTACGACTAGATATGCCTAACAAAATGCGGAGATAACAAAAATAGAAGTAAAACTTAACAACTAACTGCAACAAATAACTAAATAACTGGTAACAATGTCGTTCGGCATGTACAATAACCAACACTCTAGTAATACTCAGTATTCCCAAAACCCGAAACATCATAAGTCACAAGCTACAGAAGGAAACTTGTATCTCTATACACCAGAGTCTAATAAAAGAAGTACGGAAGGTAAATGACATATGAAAGAATATAGGGGGACTTCGAGGTATGCGGACGCGAGCAGATATACCTTGAAGTCTCCGGAACAGCAGCAAATGCACAACTAATAGCAAGGCTGGTATGATGAACCTGGATCTGCATACGAAAACATGTGCAGAAGAGTACCATGGGTACACCACAATGGTACCCAATAAGTGCCAAGACTAATCTCGCTCGAGTAGTGACGAGATTAGGTCAGGCCCACTGGTATATAATAAATAAAGCAGGGGAATATAATAGTATATTAAGAGACTTGAATTTAACAAAATGGAAAACACAGCAAAAATAGCAATGCAACACAGGGGTAAACAGCAGAGGATCTCCCGAGATACCGTCTCGCAGTCCCAAAGTAAATAAGCAAAGAGATCTCCCGAGGTACCGCCTCATAGTCTCAAAAGTAAATGCGCAGGGAGAACTCCCGAGGTACCGCCTCGTAGTGTCAAAAGTAAATATGCAGGGAGAGCTCCCGAGGTACCGCCTCGTAGTCTCAAAAGTAAATGTGCAGGGAGAACTCCCGAGGTACCGCCTCGTAGTCTCAAAAGTAAATATGCAGGGAGAACTCCCGAGGAACCGCCTCGTAGTCTCAAAAGTAAATGTGCATGGAGAACTCCCGAGGAACCTCCTCGTAGTCTCAAAAGTAAATGTGCAGGGAGAACTCCCGAGGTACCGCCTCGTAGTCTCAAAAGTAAATACACACCTCAAACCGATAAATACAACAATTAATAGCAAGATTTCTACAGTTATACTGATAAAGAGCAAGGAAAAACAGGAAATCAACTAGGCATGCTTTACAGAGTTCAAATAAGCAGTTAAAGCACATAGACATGTGACATTAGACTAAACATGATAAATACACATATTGGAATGACTCAATTAAGAATGAAAAAAACAGACTAATACTCATTTAAACAGTATAACTCAAATTAAAGGAAAAACAGGTTACTACTCAGTAGAATAAATCGGGTTTTACAACAAATAGCCTGTGTACGTACTCGTCACCTCACGTACACGATGCTCACATATCACAACAGTACCAAATCCTAAGGAAATTTTTCCCACACAAGGTTAGGCAAGCCACTTACTGTCACGACCCCAAATTCCCTCCGTAGGAGGTTGTGATGGCACCTAGTCTCTAAGACTAGGTAAGCCTATTAATGCGGAATAATCATAAATATATGAAATAAATAAACTACAACAAATAATTACAACTCCCAAAATCCGGTAGAAATAAGTCACAAGCTTCTAAGAATTTATTTTCTATGTCTCTATATATCAGAGCCTAAAGAAAATAAGGAAGACAACATAGTAAGATATAAGGGGACTCCGGAGTCTGCGGATGATGGCAGATATACCTCGAAGTCTCCTCGTACAGCTAGTTTACTGATGCCTGGTCTGGTAAGGTGTACCTGAATCTGCACAAAACGATGTGTAGAAGCATAGTATGAGTACACCACAGCGGTACCTAGTAAGTGCCAAGCCTAATCTCGGTAGAGTAGTGACGAGGTCAGGCCAGGCCCTACTGGAAAATAATAATTGCATGGTAAAATGTTTAACAATATAATAAAATAAAATGACAATGGAAATGAATCAAATAGCATGTCACCATTTAATTACACAAAATAATGGCAAATAATATCTCGTGGAATCAAAATAAAATTCCTTTCAACTTTAAAAAAATCACAACAAATAATTAAAGGCAACTGCGGTCATAGATCAATATCAACAAGGACCCCGAGGTACCGCCTCGTATTCCCAAATCATAAATAAATTTACAATATCTCATTTTCTTATCTCACCGCAGGAGCCTTCACAATTTATTTTAAAGAAAATATTTTTTTTCCAAAATAGCATCTCGCGTTTTAGCCATCCTTATCACACCGCATGACTTCTAGTAGTTCCCCCTATTAGCCACGCGTATCAAGCCACCCTTATCTCACCGCATGCGTTTCAATACCCAGACCTTATACTACCGCATGCGTATCAATATCATAATATATCATAATTTGCACCTCAAGTGCTCAAATAATTTAACTTGCCAACATAATTCAACAATAATATTTTTCACAATAAAGAGCTCACGGCTTATGCCAAAATAAATCATCAATAATATTTTTTCACAATAAAGAGCTCACGGCTCATGCCAAAATAAATCATCAATAATATGTTTCCACAATAAAGAGCTCACGGCTCCATCACAATGAGTACAAAAATCTTACAAAAATATTCAAGAATAAATAATTCAGCAAAATAATATTTCAAAATCTTTAATACGTTGCTTCAATACCAAATTTAAAATGTCAGATACTTCATATTAATATTATTTATTTTAAAGGAAATCAACCTTCAAATAATGCACAGAATAAAAGAAACCAAGTCCCAACTAAACAGGTAAGACAATTAGCAAGAAAAATACCAAGCAAATTTAAAGTATATAAATCAAATCAATGATGGAAAATATAACAAGATTTATATAATTTAATTAATATACAACAATGATCTACACAATTTAAAAACATAATCATTCACATTTAACCCGTGTACACACTTGTCACCTCCTCTACACGACTTTCATCACATTACAATTACTACCAATCCTAGGGAAACTTTCTCCCACACAAGGTTAGACAAGTCATTTACCAGTCCCTTGAAGAGCTCTCCCTTACCTCAGGTTGTTAAAGCTTTATCTGAGTATTCAGAAACACCAGCCAATATGCAGAATGAAGAGGGACAAAACGTGGATCTTTACATCCCCAGGAAATGCTCTGCTACCAACAGGGTGATCACTTCAAAGGATCATGCTTCTGTTCAACTTAATGTTGGGCATTTGGATGATAAGGGATTGTATATCCCTGGCAGTTTCACCACCTTTGCTCTTTGTGGTTTCATCCGTGCTCAGGGTGATGCTGACAGCGCGTTGGATCGCCTCTGGCAGAAGAAGAAAGTTGAAGCTAGGCAACAGTAGAAAAATAGATTTGCATATTGAGATTATTATCTTATGGTGGAGGATATTAGATAACTATTTGAATTTTATCTCAGTTTGACTGTTTTCCCTCCTACATATGGGATAGGTTTTCATCTTTGGATATTTCACTTGCCTTCATGATTTTGATCTCCTTTTCTGTTCAAGTTTTAAAATGACTGCTTAGATTGCCGTACTCCTTTTGCTGAATTTTATTTCTTAATTGTGGAGAGGTGTGAGTGTTAGTTCAAAATCTAATGTGAGAATGTTAGATCAAGTTGCTTCCAAAACTTTTTATCCCATAATACTGCTATTCTGACGATGGAAGCTGGATCTTGAACTATGAGCAAAAGATTTTCTGTTCGCTTATATTCTGACAAGGCGGGTTGCTCTGATGGTAAGCACCCTCCACTTCCAACCAAGAGGTTGTGAGTTCGAGTCACTCCAAGAGCAAGGTGGGGAGTTCTTGGAGGGAAGGATGCCGAGGGTCATTTGGAAACAGCCTCTCTATCCCAGGGTAGGGGTAAGGTCTGCGTACGCACTACCCTCCCCAGACCCCACTAGTGGGATTATACTGGGTTGTTGTTGTTGTTGTTGTTGTTGTTATATCATTTTAATAGAATAGAGTTGACTTTACAAACAAAAAAAGTCACTTATCTCGACTTGCTCCAATTTAACTTTTCTGTTCGCTTATATCATTACTTCCTCCTCTATCTAAGTGTCAAGTTTTAGCTCATAGGTGATTCGTTTTGAAGTGACTTCATCTTTAATAGAATAGAGTTGACTTTACAAAAAACAAAAGGTCGCTTACCTTGACTTGCTCAAATTTAACCAAGTAATATATTTTTTTCTCGATTTTTTGACTCTGATCAACTCGTATCTAGTGATAATTAATTCGATACAGTCAACAAAAATTATAGGAATCAATTTCATAAGAAAATACTACATTTTTCAAAACAATCCGAAATTAGCTCAAAACTCGTTCGTGGGGCCCACGTCTTGGAATCCGGCAAAACTCATAAAATCCGATAACCTATTCAATTACGAGTCCAACCATACCAGTTTCACTCAAATCCGACTCCGAATCGACACCGAAATTTCAAAAATTCATTTTTATGAGATTTCTAAAATGTTTCCCAAATTTTCATCTCAATACACTAATTAAATCGTATAATGATATATTCATTATTCATGTATATTCATGATATATTGAAAATAATGATATATTCATGTATATTGACCAAATCTGAGTTAGAATCACTTACCCAAATAATTGTTCTTGAAATTCTGTCAAAAATCACTTCTGCTCAAGCTCAAGTTCGTCAAAAATGGCAAATGGACGAAATCACCTCTTTTATAAATCTGGCCAGGCAGTCTTCAAAACTGGGCCACGATCATGACTTCGATCATGGCCCTCGAGTCTAGGCCTCAATCTTGGCATCAAGCCTTGGCCTTCGATCATGGCATCAATCATGGCATCGATCTTGAGCCTTCGATAAGTGGCCTTCGATCATGGCCCTCGAGCCTTGCCTTCGATCATGGCTCTCGAGCCTGCCTTCGATTATGGCTCTCTAGCCTTGCCTTCGATCCTCGGCTCGATTTCTGGGCTTCAAGTTTTGGGCTCGACTTCTGGGCTCGATTGCTTAGCAGAAGAAAAATTACCGCAGCTGTTTAAGTCTCATTTTTGATCCGTTAACCATCCGAAACTCACCCGAGATCCTCGGGGCCTCAACCAAATACACCAGAAAGTCCTAAAACATCATACGAACTTATTTGAAACCTCAAATCACATTAAACAATGCTAAAATCAAGAATCATGCTCCAATTCAAGCTTAATAAAACTTAGAATTTCCAACTTCTACATTCGATGTCGAAACCTATCACATCAAGTCCGATTGACCTCAAATTTTGCACACGAGTCATAAATGACATAACGAAGCTATGAAAATTTTCGCAACTGGATTTCAACTCCGATATCAAAAAGTCAACTCCCCGGTCAAATTTCCCAACTTAAATTCTTATTTTAGTCATTTCAAGCCTAATTTTACTACGAACTTCCAAATAAAATTCCGATCAAGCTCCTAAGTTCAAAATCACCATACAGAGCTGTTGGAATCATCAAAATTCTATTCAGGGGTCATTTGCATATAATTCGACCTCCGATCACTATTTGAACTTAAACTTTTAATTTTTCATCAAAATTCCATATATCGGACTAGGGACCTCGGAATTTAATTTCGGGCATTCGCCCAAGTCCCAAATCACGATACGGACTACTGAAACTGTCAAAATACTGGTCCGAGTCCGTTTGCTCAAAATATTGACTAAAGTCAACTCAGTTGAGTTTTAAAGCTCTAACTCACATTTTAATCCATTTTTCACATAAAAACTTTCCGAAAAATTTTACGGATTGTACACGCAAGTCGAGTAATGATAAATAGTGCTTTTCGACGTGACATTTTAGGTCATCACATTCTCCACCTCTAAAACAAACGTTCGTCCTCGAACGGAGTTAGAAAAAGTACTAGAGCTGGTGAATAAGTGTGGATAACAGCTGCGCATATCATGCTCGGTCTCCCAAGTCACCTCCTGGACCGGATGACCCCTCCCCTGAACCTTCACGGAAGCAATGTTCTTTGACCTCGGCTTTCGAATCTGCCTATCTAAAATAGCCACTGGTTCCTCAACATAAGATAGATCTTTGTCCAACTGAACCAAACTGAAGTCTAACACATGATACGGATCGCAGTGATATTTCCGAAGCATAGAAACATGAAATATCGGATGAACTGCAGAGAGACTAGGTGGTAGTGCAAGTTTGTAAGCCATCTCTCCAACTCTCTCAAGAATCTCAAAAGGTCCAATATACCTAGGGCTCAACTTGCCCTTCTTCCCGAACCTCATCACACCCTTTATAGGCGAAACACGGAGCAATACCCGCTCACCAACCATGAATGCAACATCACGAACCTTCCGATCCGCATAACTCTTCGGTCTAGATTGGGCTGTACGAAGTCGATCCTGAATCAACTTAAAATTTTCCAAGGCATCCTGAACCAAGTCTGTACCCAATAGCCTAGCCTCGCTCGGTTCGAACCAACCCACTATAGACCGGCACCGCCTACCATACAAGGCCTCATACGGAGCCATCTGAATGCTTGACTAGTAACTGTTGTTATAAGCAAACTCCGCAAGTGGTAAGAACTGGTCCCAAGCACCCCCAAAATCTATCACACACACACAAAGCATATCCTCCAGTATTTGAATAGTGCGTTCGGACTGCCCGTCCGTCTGAGGGTGAAATGTTGTACTCAACCCCACACGAGTACCCAACTCTCGTTGTACATCCCTCCAAAATCGTGAGGTAAACTGTGTACCCCGGTCAGAGATGATAGATACTTGTACACCGTGAAGTTTGACAATTTTGCGAATATATAACTGAGCCAGCTGCTCTGAAGAGTAAGTAGTAATCACAGGAATGAAATGAGCTAACTTGGTTAATCTATCCACAATCACCCAAATTACATCGAACTTCCTCTGAGTCCGTGAAATCCCAACAACGAAATCCATAGTGATCCGCTCCCATTTCCATTCTGAAATCTCTAACTTCTGAAGCAATCCACATGATCGTTGATGCTCATATTTCACGTGTTGACAATTTAGACACTGAGCTACATACTCCACTATGTCTTTCTTCATCTGCCTCCACCAATAGTGTTATCTCAAGTCCTGATACATCTTTGCAGCACCCGGATGAATGGAGTACCGCGAACTGTGAGCCTCCTGGAGAATCAACTCATGCAAACCATCTACAATAGGCACACATAGCCTGCCATGCATCCTTAATACATCATCATCTCCAATAATGACTTTCTTGGCATCACCGTGCTGAATTGTATCCTTAAGGACAAGCAAATGGGGGTCATCATACTGACGTTCCCTGATACAATCATAAAGAAAAGACTGAGAAACCACACAAGCCAATACTCGGCTCGGCTCGAAAACATCCAGTCTAACAAACCGGTTGGCCAAGGCCTGAACATCCAAGGCTAAAGGCCTCTCTACTACCGGTAAATATGCTAAGCTGCCCAAACTCTCCGCCTTATGACTCAAGGCATCGGCCACTACATTGGCCTTCCTAGGATGATAGAGAATAGTGATATCATAATACTCAAGGAACTCCAACCTTCTCCGCTGCCGAAATATTCAGGTTCTTCCGTTTAAACAGATGTTGTAGACTCCTGTGATCGGTGTAGACCTCACAATGGACACCATACAAATAATACTGCCAAATCTTCAAGGCATGAACAATAGTTGCTAACCCAAGGTCATGAACCGGATAATTCTTTTCATGTACCTTTAACTGTCTGGATGCGTAGGCAATCACCCTATTATCTTGCATCAACACTGCGCCGAGACCAGTACGTTACGTATCACAATACATAGTATAAGACCCTGAACCTGTAGGTAATACCAACATTAGGGTTGTAGTCAAAGCTATCTTGAGCTTTTGGAAGCTCTCCTCATATTCCTCGGTCCAACTGAACGGAGCACCCTTCTGGGTCAATCTGGTCTTAATAGTTGTTCATAATCAATTACAAAATCGTCAATTAATTTCATGTTAACAAAAATCTCGTTTCAAACCTTCATAATACTGATAACGCGATACGATGCATGAAGACCTCATAATTATTTACCCGAATTAATGAGTCACATTTAACGTCACCTGGGCGGGAACCTACCTCGTAGGTTAAAACTCAATAATTACAACACCAATTTGGCAAGTATGCATAGAGAATTTCATATAAGAATTTTCAAATAAGCCTAACAGGCATGACTCCCAATTAGTACTATAGTACAAATTAGATTTCACAAGGGAGAACTTAAACACAAGATTTTTCCTCACAAGGATCTCGTCGTTATATAACTTTCACCGTAGCTCGTAGCCCTGTTTAATCATATCAATTTATATTAAAATGCGAGGATCTCGTCCTCAGTTCTGAATCACAAGTAATATGCACATCGTGCCAATCGAAACTTTCCATTTGCTCATTTTAAATAATTTCCGTTAAACAAAATCACAACACATAATGAACCCCACACCGGTAAGGGATATAATTCATAATTTATAATTAATTATCCGTAAATTACATCAAAACTTACCGAAATGAGTAACAGAAAGCCACATTTAGCCTCACAGCTCTTATTAGTGACCAACATAGAATGATAGGCGTAGTTATCTCCATAGAATCTCCCAACAGGAGTAACGCATAAGTGGAGCACCATAAGAGGACTCGTTTCAATGCTGAGAACTGAATCAAGTTAAGGAAATTATTCCTTTATATTAAATCGAGAACGTACCTGTAACGACACCATCTGATGTAGCAACCTCCGTCGTACCGTAAAATAAAGGAATAAT
>AWOL01S0071040.1:0-15836 GCA_000715115.1 Nicotiana otophora | reverse complement strand
TTTGTTCATAAGTTCGAGGCTTAGGCATTTTGATCGAAACCGAACTAGTGTAGTTTTTATAATCGAGTGAGTACTTGCTCGAACTTGGAATAGGGTGACCCTTAGGTTTTAATTGAGTGAGGATGATTTCTTCGAACTCAAAAATAAACTGGCCCTTTAGGCTCTTGAACTAGGCCGATATGGCCATGGCAAAAAGAATGGCTTTCTCCCCTTTTCGTCTTGAAAAGTTTATCATTTAACCATATAACTTTTGTCGTGCCTTAACACGAAATAAAGGATTTTCTCAAGAATTTGAACGGTTCCGTACCTATTAGGATTTTCAAGGGTCGATATTATCGAGACTCTTTGTTTCGTAATGCATTAGCATAAAATATAGGATTTGTTCGAGAGTTCAAACGGTTCCGTACCCATTAGGATTTTCAAGGGTTGATATTATCGAGACCCTTAGAAATTTAACATAGGGTAGCCTTTTAACCAGTTTGTGAAAATATTCGAAGGCCTGTTTAATAAGGAAAATCGGACGTCTTCGAACCGTGTTGATTTGGTCGTAGCCTTTAACTTGGGATTCGCCTTTTCGGCTTGTTCCTATGTTATACTTTGAACTTGTTTGAAGTATCAGTCCCCGAGTGGGGTGTCTGTGGCCTATAAAATAGAGGATTACCTTTTTAAGGTCTTAATATCTCGAGGTTTAGTAAATTGACCGTGTCAATTGTTTGGGCAACAGTCCCGAGTATCGGGTAAATTAATTGAACTTCAGTTGTGATCGGCCCTTAAGCCAGTTTCCACCATAGATCATGTATGAAATTGTAAAGTATAAATTTTTCTAAATCATGGAGCATCTGGTAAGGAAAAAATACTTCTTCCAATAGATTATACATGTGTACATGTTTTGCCGTTTTAGGGCTCGAATGATCTACATGGACACGATTCAATTGACCGTTTGGTCCTCTACAAAATTTACTTATCAAGACCCTATAGACATGAAGTATTTTCCTTGTAGCTATACGAGAGTGATGCCCCCCTCCCCCCAGTATTCGAGGTTGATTGTAAATAAACCTCGTATACTGTTGAACTGCTCTAAGTTAGCACGAACAATGGTTGCCTCGTTAAAAACCTTGCCAGAAAAACCTATTTGGGACAAAAACCGGTCGAAGGGAAAAAGAGTGTAACGTGTGCTTTCAAACCTAATGGATTCATGTTGAAGGACGCTCTGATGTCTCCGCTACAACGCCTGTAATTGGTTAGCATAAAATTTTAATGCAAACGGAGAAGGTCATACCTTACCAATAATATCGTTTGAGGAGTGACACGTTCCAATTATTTGATAATTATTCATCGTTCATCGTACCGAGTTTGTAAGATCCTTTTCCGATGATATCGAGGATCTGATACGTTCCGTCCTAATTTGGGCCGAGTTTTCCTTCGTTTGGGTCTCGAGTATTAATGGTGACTTTTCTCAGTACTAAGTCCCCGGTTCTAAAATATCGAAAATTGTCTCTTCGGTTGTAGTACCTTTCGATCCGTTGCTTCTATGTGGCCATTCGAATGAGGGCGCTTTCCCGTTTTTATCTACCAATTCGAGACTTGTATTCATAGCCTCGTGATTTGAATCTTTCGTTGCATATTGAAACCTGACGCTAGGTTCCCCAACTTTGACCGAGATTAGAGCTTCGACGCCATATACTAAAGAGACCGGTGTTAACCCCGTGCTGGATTTTACCGTTGTTCGATATGCCCAAAGGACCTCGGGCAACATTTCTCTCCATTTTTCCTTTGCACCGTTCAACCTTTTCTTTAGATTTTGAATGATGGTTTTGTTCGTTGATTCTGCATATCCATTCCCACTGGGGTGATATGGCGTTGACAAGATCCTTTTGATTTTGTGGTCTTTAAGAAACTTTGTTACTTTGCTGCCGATGAATTTCTTTCCATTGTCGCATACGATCTCGGGAGGTATTCCGAATTGGCATATAATGTGATCCCAGATGAAATCGATAACAAATTTTCGAAGGCCTGTGCTTCAACCCATTTAAAGAAATAGTCAGTCACAAATTAAATGAATTTAGATTCACCTATGGCCGATGGTAGAGGGCCGACGATATCCATAACCCATTTCATGAACGGCCATGGGGATAGGACCGAATGGAGTTGCTCCCCGGGATGGTGGATCATCGGCGCATATCTTTGAAACTTATCATACTTTCGAACAAATTCCTTTGTATATTTTTCCATATTGGCCCAGTAGTATCCTGCTTTGATGACTTTGTGAACCAAGTTCCCTCGTGAATTTCCCGTAGGATGTAGTCGATGTCTCTGGGACCCAAACATATTGCTAATGGTCCATCGAACATCCTTCTATATAGTGTTCTATCTTCGACCAATGTGAATCGTGCGGCCTTCGTACGTAGAGTCCTTGATTCGTTAGGATCCGACGGAAGTTTTCCATTCTTTTCGTACTCGATATATTTATTCCTCCAATCCCAGGTCAGACTTGTGGAGTTTATTTCAGCGTGGTCTTATTCGATCACTGACCTCGAAAGTTGCATGATAGTCCCCGTGCTAATTTCGTCGTCTTCAACCGACGACCCCAAATTTGCAAGGCCATCGGCTTTGCTGTTTTGCTCTCGAGGTACATGTCGTAGGGTCCATTCTTGAAACTGATGTAGTGTTACCTGTAATTTATCCAAGTATCTATGAATTCGATCGTCTCGAACCTCGAAGGTTCCATTGACTTGGTTTACCACAAGTAAGGAGTCGCATTTGGCTTCGATGATCTCTGCTCCCAAACTCTTGGCTAGATCGAGACCTGCAATCATGGCCTCATACTCGGCCTCGTTGTTAGTTAACTTTGAAGTTTTGATAGACCGTCTAATTGTAGCACCTGTTGGCGGCTTCAAAATGATTGCTAGCCCGGACCCCCTCACATTCGAAGCGTCGTCTGTGAATAGGGTCCACACTGTCGACATTGTACCCGATTTTAGTAATAATTCTTTTTTGACCTCAGGTACGAGGGCTGGCATAAAGTTGTCCACAAATTCTGCTAAGATTTGAGACTTGATGGTCATTCGGGGTTGATACTCGATATCGTACCCGCTGGTTTCGACGGCCCATTTGGCAAATCGGCCCAAGAGTTTGGGCCTATGCAAAATATTGCGAAGAGGATAAGTGGTCGCCACACAAATTGGGTGACATTGAAAATATGGTTTTAATTTCCTAGAGGCTCTTATTAGGTCAAGCGCCAATTTTTCTAAGTGTGGGTACCGGGTCTCGGCCTCGCCTAGAGTTCGACTAACATAGTAAACAAGAAATTGCGTACCTTTCTCTTCTCATACTAGGACTCCACTTACTGTAATTTTCGAGACTGCTAAGTACAAGTAGAGTTGCTGGTCTGCTTTCGGAGTATGAAGTAGTGGCGGGCTCGAGAGGTAGTGCTTTAACTATTCCAATGCTTGTTGGCATTCAGGGGTCCATGAAAAATTGTTCTTCTTTTCGAGCAGTGAGAAGAATTTGTGACTTCTATCGGAAGATTTTGAGATGCATCGGCCTAGGGCGGCTACGCGCCCTATTAATCTTTGTACATCCTTTACATTATCCACGACTGTGATGTCTTCGAATGCCTTGATCTTATCGGGGTTGATTTCGATACCCCGATTTGATACCATAAAGCCGAGGAACTTGCCCGAACCGACCCCGAATGCACACTTCTTCGGATTGAGTTTCATGTTATATTTCCTTAGTATATCGAAGATCTCCTGCAAATGTGTCAAATGGTCCTCTGCTCGCAAGGACTTAAATAGCATATCGTCAATATAAACTTCCATTGACTTACCTATTTATTCTTCGAACATTCGATTTACTAAGCGTTTATAAGTGGCACCAGCATTTTTTAGTCCAAACGGCATTACATTATAAAAATAGGTGTCGTACTTAGTGATGAACGAAGTCTTTTCCTAATCCCCCGGGTTCATTTGTATTTAATTGTACCCGGAGTAGGCATCGAGAAAACTAAGGATCTCATGGTCGACCATGGCATCGATCATACGATCGATATTCGGTAGCGGAAAAGAGTCTTTAGGACATGCTTTGTTTAAATATTTATAATCTACGCACATCCTAAGTTTATATCCTTTTTTAGGGACTACGACTACGTTTGCTAACCATTCGGGATATTTTACCTCTCGAACAGATCCTATTTTGAGAAGTTTGGTTACTTCGTCCTTGAAAAATGCATGTTTTACCTCGGACAGGGGCTTTCTCTTATGTTTTATCGGGCGGAAATTCGGGTCCAAGCTCAATCGATGTGTAGCGATTTCCAATGGGATCCCTGTCATATCTAAATGGGAACAGGCAAAACAATCCATATTATTGATAAGAAATTTAAAGAGTCTTTCCCTGAGCTCGGGGATTAACCCCGTTCCTAGGTATACCTTTCGGTCGGGTAGATGCCCGATCAGTACCACTTGCTCCAGCTCCTCGACCGTCGATTCGGTGGCGTCGAAATCCTCGAAGGATCCAATAGTCATCGTCATCGTCCGTTCCCTGCTTCTTCGATTGAGTCGAGGCTGGCAGCTGTGATTTCTATTTAGATTCTTGTTTTCCTTTGGTCCCCGATCCTTTGGTTGACGAAAGTGACGATATCGGTATCATTTTGTCGACCGCGAACATCTCTTTGGCAGAATGATGCTCCTCGTACACTATTTTTATTCCATCCGGTGTTGGGAACTTTAGCATTTTGTGAAGTGTTGAAGGGACTGCCCTCATATTTCACATCGCCTTCGATCACATGGAACTTGGTTTATTGAATAGTCCCAGCTATATTTACTGGTAAAATGATTTCGCCTTTAGTCGTTTCGCTTACCATTTTGAAACCATTGAGAACTCGAGGTGCCGGCACGATCTGATCTTGTAGGCCGTGCTGCTACACAACCCTCGATCGAACAATATTGGCTAAGCTTCTTGGATCAATTAAAACATGTTTAACCAGAATTTTATTTACAAGGATAGAGATTACCAATGCATCATTATGGGGTTGTGAGATCCATTCTGCTTCTTCATCATTGAATAATAAAGTGTCTTCTGGTACATAGTCTTGAGTTCGTTTTTCCCTGGTGATCGATACCTTAGTGCGTTTGAAAACGGGCCCTTGTGGAATATCGATCCCACCAACGATCATGTGAATCACGTGTTGTGGTTCTTCCTGTTTGTTTTTCCTGTTTGTATCCCTGTCTCTAAAATAAGTTTTAGCTCGATCGCGCAAGAACTCTCAAAGTTGACCCTCGTTGAATAGACGGGCCACCTCCTCCCTTAGTTGTCTACTATTTTCGGTTCTGCGACCATGCGTACCATGGTATTTATTTCCTTTGGGATGGATCAGTATGTAGGGTCCTAGGCCATCTAGTATCTTTGATTCTCCCAATGGCCGACACAATACCTGATACGTCGATGCTGAAGTTGTATTCTGATAATCATGGTGCCTCTGTGGGATTTATCAAAACCGTTTTTGCTCATGAGTCCTCAAGAGCTCTGTCCTCGATCGTTCCTTCGATAATTTTGGATGGGATTTCGTCTTGGGCTGTTGTTTCTACGATCTGCATTGTATGGTTGATATCGGTCTCTTTTCGACCAAGGTTCTCTATCGATATCTCTCTGAGTTCTTCCAACGGTCCTGATCGGATAAACGGAACCGGAAGGGGTCCCTAATTGATCATCCTTGACCCTGATCTTCGACTGGTATCGATTATGTACACCGGCCCAGGTTACCGTTGGGTATTCAATTAAATTCTGCTTTAGCTGTCGTGAGGCCACCGAACTCCGATCGTTCAAACCTTGAGTAAAAGCTTGAACAGCCCAATCGTCTATGACTGGTGGTAGTTCCATGCGTTCCATCTGAAACCGAGATACGAACTCCCTCAACATTTCGTTATCTTTCTGTTTTACCTTGAAGAGGTCCAACTTCCTAGTCGCAACCTTTATTGCTCCGGTGTGTGACTTTACGAAAGAGTCTGTAAGCATGGCAAAGGAATCGATGGAATTAGGTGGAAAATTGTGATACCATATCATTGCCCCATTCGATAGAGTTTCTCCAAATTTCTTTAGTAGACCCGATTCGATCTCATAATCTTCTAAATCATTTCCTTTTATGCACATGTATAGGATGTGACATGCTCATTTGGATCGGTGGTCCCACTGTACTTGGGGATTTTCGGCATGCAGAATTTCTTCGGAATGGGATTCGGAGCCACACTTGGGGGGAACGGCTTCTGCACGAACTTTTTCGAGTCCATACCTTTTAACATTGGTGGCGCCCTCGGTATTTGGTCAACCCGGTAGTTATATGTCTCTACTTTCTTATCATTTGCCTCAATTTGCTTTTCTCCCATTTCAATTCGTTTAGTGAGCTCCTCGAGTATTTTCATAATGACCTTTTCGGCAATGGCTCGGTCCTGTGGACGACTTCTGGTTCTACACCACTCGGCGCTCGATGTTGATTTTGTAGTTGCGATATAGCGGCTTGTTGAGCCTGTAACATTTCAAATATCAATTAGAGGCTGACTCCGCTATCTCCTCTACCCTGCGTACCTCGATCATCAGATCGACCTTCCCTACGTACGCTACCTTCGGGATCAGCGCCCAGATTTGTATTTATGGCGATATGTGAACTGACGTCGGTGGGGTTTGCAATTGGTACTCCCTCGAGATCAGCCTGAGTCACCTCGATTCCTAGGGCGGTTATATCATCGTTCTCCCTGTGAAATCTGAAACCGTTGTCACTATGTGCGGGTGTTGTTTGTGAGTTTGACATGTTTTTTTCCTGAAAACAAAAACACTTACAAGAACAAGCGTAAAGTAGTGTGTGTTATTAAAATCAGTATTTAGCAATCACTATTATCCTTAGCCCCACGGTAGGCACCAAACTATTTACCCTTAAAATTGGATAACAATTAAATTTATAATATGGATTTAAGGATACGTGATTTCACTTAATACCAGTTGATAAATTTGAATATTAAAGACCTAATTGAACTATAAGGCAAATCAAATAGGTGTTAGAATAGGACTCATCCCTTGAGTTGGAGTACCCTCGAACTGGTTGATGCAAGGACAATAAAATACAATAAGCTAAAGAACAAGAGAGTGAACGAGAAAACAAATTATATTGCTTTTGTCTCAGTTGTCTCTACAAATGGTTAGAACCCCTCTTTATATAGTAGAGGAATCCTATATATGGTACAATTCTAATTACATAAGGAAATCCCATGATTAAATAAACAACCGTTCTTGATTCAATCCGTTTTGAGATTTCCACCCTGATATTAGACGAGTCGCGGATATCTCGCTTTTCCGTTATTACGCTATCTTCGGTATTGCTCGATGCCTGTCTCATTTGGTATCGATTGTTGTTGACCTCGATCTTGGCATGTAGCTAGAATCTCAATCTCGGTACCTTGTCTCCCTGTCTCGATCCGATCCACTTCGGAGTCGTCCTTCGATGCAAACTCCCGGTCTCAGTCAAATAGTAAAATCGGGTTATCTCATATTTTAACCGTATACAAGTTTATATAGCATTGGACTCTATCAACTCAATAGCTAGATTTTGGGGTATGGTTATCCCTAGGTTGTATCAGTTGCCTCCACAACTAAGGAGACCGAAGGAAAAACCTAGAAGGCCAAAATATTTTCATGATGCCAATGTTTTGGTTTTCCATAAACTTCTGCTGAAGGCAAAGCTTAATTTCAATATGCCAACAATTTAAGCATGAAGCCGCGAGTAAGATAAGAACTTAAGAGAGAAGTTCATTTGTAGCCACTAGGGCCAAACTTTTATCACCTAATAGCCACAAAATAACTCATACAAGTCATAGCCTAAAAACAATAACAAAGGCTAGCAACTGAAAATTCTGAAACCATACGCTCAACGCAAACCAAAACAAAATCACTCCTAATCTATTTTGTATCCTAAATTCCCGCCTTCATTATGAATCTTCAACCCCTAAGCAGTATAAAAGCCACCCAATTATTCACATTGTCAAAACAATTTTAGTGTTTCTAAAGAGTAAACCCAGAGCAGAACTCCAAACAATTCACGCTGAAATTCTCGATTTTTGCACAATTGCGGCCTACAATCAGCTTAATAGAGTTGAGATTTCATTCTTAAATTTGAATTTTATACAAAATCGACAAACTCAACTAATGTCTATGGAGATTGTGAATGTTGGAACTACTATTCTAATTTTGATTCCGATTTTACTTCAACACAGTGGTGAGTGGGTAAGTGAGAGTAAATTTGTTAATTTCCTTGTTAATGGCATGTTAATCAATTCGGACTGTAGCTATGAATATTGTTTTATGAGATATACAAGCAATTGGGCAGAGATTCAATTACAAGTGCAATGGCGATAAAATATACAGTGAAGGATGATTATGTAGCAATTCCAATATACAATGATATGAGTGTGCGCTTGTATATGGAGATGAAAAAGAAAAACCTGGATATCACTGAATATCCATTATGCATAACGTTGAAAACTGTGTGTTCAAATGTTAAATGCTCATATTCAAGTTCATACTTGGATGGTAACTTACTCGGAACAACTTTAGCTGGTTTACAAAGTCAGAACGTAGAAGAAGTACACGGAACTGATATTGTTGAGATGATGAATAACTATGGAAAAGAAGAAAAAATTGAGATAATGAAGGGAAATTGTATAATAGACAATCCACAACATGAAGAAATTGCAGAAGGTCAGTTGTATTGGGACAAAGATTGTAACGATCCGACCGATCGTTTTGAGCTCTAGCATGTCATTCGACGGTTTGAGGCCATGAGCAGCTTCACTTCAGGTATTATGACTTGTACGTGTGGTCGTAATTAAATTTCGGGGAGTCCAGAGTTGATTTAGAAAGAAAATTTCTCATTTTGGAAGCTTTAAGTTGGAAGCATTTGCTAAGGTGTGATTTCAAGTGAACCACCTTGGAATCTGGATTTGAAGGTTCCAGCAGGTTCGTATGATGATTTTGGACTTGAGCGTATGTCTGTATCGGATTTTGGATGACATGGGAGCGTTTTGGCGCCTATTGTGGAAAGTTGGCATTTTGGAAGGATTTCATAAATTAGGGTTGAATCACATTTCAATGTTATCGATGTTCGTTTGAGATTCCGAGCATGGGAATAGCTCTGTATGGATATTTTGGACTTAGTGACCCGTCCGGAAGTGGATTTGGAGGTCCGTAGGTTGTTTCGGGGTCATTTGGCAAAAAATGAAAAAAAATGAAATTTTGAAATTTTTGGAAAGTTTGACTGAGGGTAGAATTTTTGATAACGGGTTCGTATTCCGGTTACGGAAGTTGGCGTAGGTCTATAATTTCATCTAAGACTTACACGCAAAATTTAGTGTCATTCCGAGTTGATTTGATAGGAATCTGACGCACAAAAGTGTTTTTAGAAGTTTTTGCGTTCATGAGTTAATCCATGCGTTTTGGCGTCCAATTCGTGAATTGTTTATGTTATTTCAGTGTTTCGATCGAGCGAGCGAGTTCGTGTGATGTTTTTAGACTTGTGAGGATGTTTGGTGTGGAGCCCCGAGGGCTCGGGTGAGTTTCGGACGTTCAGAAGGATGAGGAAAAGATCCAGTTTTCTGGTGTTTCTAGGCTGGAGTTGCAGATCTCGCAAATGCGAAGCTTTGATCGCATTTGCGAAGTTGGGAAGGCTCTGAGGGTTTTGCATTTGCAAAGAAACCTCCGCTTTTGTGAACTGGACCTCTTCGCATTTGCAAAGTTTTTGGTCGCATTTGCGACCATGGCAGAGATGGCCAGCCTTCACATTTGCGGTCGTTTTGTCGCATTTGCGAACGAGGTGTCGCAAATGCGACACCTGCGTCCTGTGCAACAGTTTTTAATGCGGGACTTAGCTTTATTTTCCCCATTTCCCATATGGTCTTGGACGATTTTGAGAGCATTTTTGAGAGGGTTTCCATCAACACCAAGAGGTAAGTGATCCCTATCAATTCTTTAGTTAAATACACGAATCATAAGTAGAGTTAACATGGAAAATGGTGGATATTTATGGTATTTTTGAGGAAAACCTAGGGTTTTGATAAAATTGGAATTTGACCACGAAAATGGTTATCGAATTTGATAAAAATCATATAATTGAGTTCATGAGGTTATGGGTAACAATTTCCTGCAAAATTTTCCAGAATCCGGGCACGTGGGCATGGGAGTGAAATTTAGGAATTCTTCAATTTGGGTTGGAAAATCACTTTAATAGTTAGAATATGAACTCTTAAACATGTATTGACTATTTTAAATGTCATTTGACTAGTTTCGGATCGTTTGGCACCGAGTTGAGGGTTTAAAGAACAATTGTGGACTGGAAAGTAAGCTTTGAGGCAAGGTAAGTCTCCTGTCTAACTCTGTGAGGGGGAACCTACCCCTAGGTGACCTATTTAATATGTGTAACTTGATGCGGGAATTACATACGTATGAGGTGACGAGAGTCCATACGTAGCTAGATTCATGTTATTGTCCGGGTAGACTTAGGTTCACACCATGCTATTGTTACACCCCATGTTTTCGTACAAGAAAGTACGCCATAAGTAAATTAATGAAAGCTTGGAAATTAGATATTACATCCCGCATTCTTCGTACGTTAAAGTTTCATCGTAAGTTAATCGACGTAAGTTCGGGAATGAGATTATTTTAAGATTATAAGCATTTTATGTTATTTCAAACAAATAATGAGTAAATTTGTGAAGGTGAGAGGGTAAGCAAATCGAATAAAATAAATTTTGTCGAAGTTCAACATTTTGGGATAAAATACGGTCGAGCTAAAATACCTGGTACTTATGGACTAGTACCATACAAGGTACTACATGACCATAATAGTAAGGTGTGTTAACAGTAAGTAGTAATTTAAGTAATCTGAGATAATTTTTAATTATGTGTATAATTGATTAATATCGGGTAACCAGACATTACCTAATTAATTAATAAAATATAAGATAAGCTTAACCCCTCCCCCCAAAACGAGGCAGCAAGACCATAATCAAACAAATGACTCTTGGTCATTTGTGAATAGGTGGCAGCCTAGTATAGTGATTTCAAGACATCTCATTCTAGGATTTTAAATACAAACCATATTTCATTCTCAAACTCTAATAATTTGAATGCCAACAAAACATTACAATCAGATGTGAGAGTTCAACGTAAGTTCTTACCAATTTCCCACAAGGAAACGTAAATTCTTGCAACCAAAAGCAATCCAACGAGAATTATTAGCAACGTAAAGTTTTGCGGTTTTAAGGGAGTACGGTGTAATCCTTCTCAAGAATATTATACGAATTTTTTCCTACTCCAGGTATGTTAAGGCTAAGCTCTTCCTTCATTTTGGCATGATCTCGTAATTATACGAGTTTGATAACAAGGCATAAAGATAAATTCATATTCCGGAATTTATGTATATTTTCCTACTCTTGTAAGTTACAATATTCTCCTTATCGGGACTTCATATTCAATTGAGTATTGCAGAAAGTCTATATATACAGTATTATAATATTTTCATTACCATCGAGCTATAATCGATGGGCAGGCCCCTATTGGGCAACCTCTGATCAGATGGTAAGTCATATACCGAGCCTGCTGTGGTCGAGCACCTATGAGTGAGCCTCGTTGGTCGAGATACAGAGCCTAGTATGGCCGAGTGCCTATGAGCGAGCCTACTACGGCAGAGCAGTTATATATATATATACTGAGCCTTATAGGGCCAGACAGCTATTTTACTTACTATATTGAGAGAGTTGAGTTACTATCAGCAGGTAAGCATATCTTCATATTATCTTTGACTTCCAATTGCTTTCATTTATTATATTATTGGTTAAATTTCAGCTTTCAGTATATTGCCTTACATACTCGGTACATTATTTTGTATTGACGTCCTTTTTCTGGGGGCGCTGCATTTTATGCGTGCAGGTTGAGACAGACAAACGGGTAGACCTCCTCATTAAGTGTTGCCCGAGTTCATCTTGATCGGTAAGCTACATGCCTTTCGAAGTTGCCGGGTCTAGAGCTTTATGTACACCTTGGGTATATATGTATATATGTTATGAGTATGTCGGGGAGTTGTTTCGATCACAATATACCCACCACTAGAGGTTTGTAGATATATCTTGTCAGTTAGTACAGTATGTTGGGCTGGTAGGCCTTTTATATATATTTTGTTGGTTTGTCAGCTGTAGTAGTTATGACGGCCTTGTCGGCCCAGCTTTATATTGATATTTAGTCAGCAATCGCAGTTGTCTTGCAATGCGGCCCATGGCCAAAATATGACATCACATGTTCAGAGTTCCTTAGTCACAAGTTGGTACGCAAGGTTAGGTGAGGCACCGAGTACCGGTTTCATCCCCTCCCCCCTCCCAAGTTCGGGGCGTGACAGCTATACTTGCACTATAGAGATTATCTTTGCTCTTTTAATTCTTTTATTTCGCATTTTGACTTGAGACTAGACATGCGTAGAGTGATAGACTCGTTATTGCAGAGACTTCACAAGTTTCATGATTAGTCACGAAATAATTGTACTCCTCTTATGAAATTGTGTCCGCGATTTATATATGTATGTTTCATTGAAAGGTTTTTCGTTAAAGAAATTATAACAACAACAACAACAACAACAACAACAGCAACAACAATTTGCATGGGAGTGGGCCATTCACCTCGGCAGGTTAATAGATGCATCTATGGTTCGTTACATTCGACCCTCGGTAGTGTACAGATTATGATGGGATCGGGTCGTACGCCTCGGCATTTCTATAAAACTATCCTCACGAAATTGTGCGTAACATTTGCCAAGAAGCCAGTGTACCTGTGAGTTCTTCCTAATTTGAAGTATAATGGCCCATTTTGGTAAGGTCCACTATATATTTATATGTATGCTCCGGTTGAGGAGGAAATTTGCTAATTTAGAGCTTGAGTCTACTGTAAAGATGAGAATTGTACCACGTATTTATACTCGTTTATTTTATTTATCTACTCTGCCTCATATTTGTTCACCTCTTTACTGTACCTGATACTATTGGACCACTAGTGAGTGTCGATGTCGACCCCTCATCACTACTACTCCGGGTTTAGGCTAGCTACTTACTTGGTACACGTTGATTTATGTACTCATACTACATTTGCTGCATATTTTTGTGCATGTACTTTTATGTCTGGTGGTCCTTTGGGCGCGGATGATGCGGGGACTTACCGTGAGCTACATTTCATGTTACGATCCGCAGCCAGCAGAGTCTCCTTCAGAGTTATTTATTTTTTACTGTCCAATTTGCATTGCGGACAGATGTTGTATTTTATTTTACTTCCTAGTAAATGCTCATGCACTTGTGACACCAGATTTTGGGGATGATTATTGGTTGTTCCGTCTTATTTTTGTGAAGATATTATCATTTACTCTGTAAAATTTTATCTCTTACTATTTAAGTGAAGAAAATTTACGATTTCAAAAATACTAAAATGAGTAATTAAGTTAAACTTTTATTGTTGGCTTGCCTGACAGCAGTGTTAGGCGCCATCACGACCTTTAATGGATTTTGGATCATGAAAAATATACACTCATTAGTGTAATAAAGCACTACGCAATACGAGAAAATGTCAATTTATAGTGGATAGATCATCTACAACAAGGTATGATTTCTACGTATCAAATTGCACTTCTCTATAATTTTGTGTATACTGCTTGTATAAAACATGTATAATATTTGTATAATGAGATTGCATATGTATACTGCTTGTTTATTTGAGACACAAGTGTAAAAATCTGAAGAAGTGCATTATGATAACACTATATTTTAAATAGATATTGTCTTACATGTGTGGATAAAAGTTACAAATGGAGTATTAGATCTTCAAGTCTACCCAAATTAAATGTCTTCAAGGTTAGACGGTTCAATGTTCACACTTGCCCAGAGATGAATAAACTTTTTTTCACAACGTCATGCTACTTCATCAGCCACTGCGAAAATGATTTGCAACAAATATGCCAATTCAAAAATAATATACACTCCGACACACATCATGAGCGACATGAAACAACAATATGGGATTAATATGAGTTATGTAAAAGCTTGTAGAACAAAAGAAAAGGCGCTTGACCTGCTAAGAGGGATACCACGCGAATCTTATAGTAAACTGTCGGGTCACTTGTATATGATAAATATGACAAATTATGGTTTTGTCACAATGTTACATAAATTAGAGGATGGGCGCTTCATATATATATTTGTCGCACTAAATGCATCAATCATAGGATGGAAATACTGCTACCCTATTGTAGGGGTTGACGGGACATTCCTTAAATCAACACACAGGGAGACAATGTTAATAGCTAGCGCACAAGATGCGGTAGGTACATATATCACAGTCTCGTATAATAATTATATATGGTATAGATAGTTGTTATTCGTGTATAACAAAAATAACATGTGGATGCTTTCTTATATGCTAAACCAGGTAAAACATTTCCACTAACATATGATGTTGTCGATTCTGAAAATGATGCTTCCTGGGAATGGTTTTTTGAAATTTTTAGACAGGCTTTTGGGGAAAGGGAAAGGATATACATCGTATCCGATCGTCATGCAAGCATATTGAGGGATGCTTTAATTTTGTATCCGGAGGTATCTCACTTGTATACATCTTCCATCTTTGGAATAACATAAAGAAGCAGTTCAAGAAGAACCATGACCGGCTGAGGGAAGTATGTTTTGCAATGGCCTGGGCATACAAAATTGAAGATTTTAATCGCCTCATGCAAGATATGGACAACATTGATAAGAGGGTAAGGGGTTACCTATTCCATGTTGGTTATGAAAAGTGGTCCATAGTGCATTCCACTGTTAATAGATCCATGGTGATGACTTCAAATATTGTCGAGTCACTCAATGCAAGAAACAGAGTGGCAAGAGAGCTACCAATCATGAATTTGCTAGATTACATGATGAATTTGGTTATGGAATGGAATAATACAAATAGAATGACTACAATGGGTACGTTTACTGGCCTAGGAAAAATATATAATGAAGTACTGAAGGGAAATAGAAGTTTATCGAAGAAGATGACGGTAAATATTCCTTTATCATGTCTTACTTCATACGCCTAAATAACACACTTTGACAAAAGTGCATTAATACTTGTCATATCCATGTTTTACTGATGATATCTATTTAAATTTAGGTGAGGCCTTCAACCGATTATCTATATGTAGTAATGGATGCTGAACAAAGGCGGAACATAGTGTGCATGCAAAAAGGGAATGCTCGTGCAAACGATTTCAAGTGGATGAGATTCATTGTCCACATGCTATGGCAGTATTGGACTATACACACATAGAAACACCCAAATATTGTTCTACCTATTACACTAAGGAATACTTCAAGAAGACATATGAAGTGCCAGTTAATCCACTTCCAGATGAACCTACATGGGACCTTCCAACAGAGGTGTTAGATAATGTGGTCCTACCACTGATAGTGAAGGGCAAATCAGGAAGACCGGCGAAATCGTGGGGCAAGGGACTTTATGAATATTTGTATACTGAAACAGTTACATGTGCACTGTATAAACAAGGACACAACAAAATAACATGTAGGAATGCTCGAGACAACTAGTAGATGTTGCTACAATGATTTAGTATTTTGTAACTCTTTTCCTTGTGAATGTTACAATTAGAATATTGGAAAAATAATGCGATTTGCAATCAGATTCTCTCTTATGTATGAATAAAGATACTACTTTTTGACGTAATGAAAGTATTGGTAGAAGTTTTATTCCAAATACTATTATGGATG
>AWOL01S0071039.1:84940-109440 GCA_000715115.1 Nicotiana otophora | reverse complement strand
AGGGAGGGTGAAGAACACATGAAACATGGAGACTTGGGGGAAGGGGATGAGGAGAGTAGCATAAAAAATTATTTTTCTAAAAATTATTTTCTACTCTCTAATCAAATACTAAAAAATATTTTCCGAAAAAAGTTTTTCATTCACCAACTAAATAAGAAAAAATAAGCAATAAAACCACTCATTTTTTATGAATAACATTTTCCTCATACCAAACACACCCTATAGCTTGACATATTTTTCTTGCTTTGGCGGAGATGTGGATGCATCATTTGTCATTTTCAGGTATGTTTGCCTAGCAACAACGTTAAGGTGGACACTAGACAAAGCAGCTTTTCTCTCTTCAATTTCAACATTCACTTATAGTTGATCCACTCAAATAGAGGTTAAAAAATGTCACGATCCAAAATTTCAATCCCGACACTGTAATGACACCTAACATCCGTTTGCTAGGCAAGTCAATATTGGTTAAAAAATTAAGCAGTTTACAATTTAAAAACACAACAATACGAAATTAAGATTGAAGTATCTTGAAATGTATAATAATTTGAAACTGTCAGTGTCTAGACTAATCCCATAAACTGGTATCACAAGTGCATGAACTACTAGAATACTACAAATAAAGTCTGAAATGAAATATAAACTGTCTGATACAAAGTAAACAATAATATAGATAAGAAGGGGACTTTAGGGTCTGCGGACGCCATGCAACACTACCTCAAATCTCCTGGAAGGAAGGGTCCGAGCAACCACCGTTGAGACCAACACCAAGATTTGCAGAATAAGTGCATAAGTGTATATATGAGTACAACCGATCTCATGTACTCCGTAAGTGTCGAACCTAACATCGACGGAGTAGTGTCGAGACTATGACAAGACACTCACTATAAAGATGTATGAGTAATAAGCATAAAAACAATAACGAAATAGAGAAACAACTAACTACATGATAACCAGAATAGGAAATATATTGTTACGACCCAAATTTTTCACCTTAGGATATCGTGATGGCACCTAGTCTCTAAGACTAGGTAAGCCTAACACATGTTAATTTAATAATAGAAATAAACTATTTAATCATTTATCATAAACCATTAAATGACATACACAGCCGCAAGCGGCCAATAGTTATACATTTTCCAAAAGCGGTAGTACGGAGTCATAAGCACTACTAAAATACACTAGAATTTCTAAACACAATACTGCTTTGAATTACAATTTATCAGTAGCATAATGAAGTAAGATGGTGAATCCGACGCCTGCGAACGTCAAGCAGGTATACCTTGAAGTCTTGGCGTAGACACAACTCTTAACAACACAATTAGAATACCTGGATCTGAAAAAAATGTACAGAAGTGTAGCATGAGTACACCACAATGGTACCTAGTAAGTATCAAGCCTAACCTCGGTAGAGTAGTGACGATGCCAGGTCAAGACACCTACTAGACATAGAAACCTGTTCAAGCTATACATAAGCTAACAATGGAGAACATCAATGTAAGACCAACGGAGAAAAAAATATTGATTTACAACCAACAATGAAGTAATAGAAACATAAATGGCAGCAAGTAGTAAACAAGTAATAAAGAAACAACATAATCAGAACAACGATGAGATGTAAATGAACTCAAATAAGGAAAAACGGATGACAACTCAAATAATCAAATCGCTTCCAACGCATGGACTTACAACAAGAATTACCCCGAGGCACCACACCTCTCAAACCATAAGTCATGGACTACAATTCCCAAATCTTACACATATGGCACCTCGTGCCTACAATAACAATCACCTTCGCACAACAAAGCCCACGTGCTACCATGTACTTTGCAACCGTAATAAATATTAATTTAGATGAACGAAAGATATATTTAAACACCATAAAACATAATAACAATCTTAAATAAAGTAAGGTGTCAAATGAAATAATGTGTTTATTTTAGAAATCAAGTAAAATAAAATAATATACAATTTGTACGAAACAGATTATAAGATGTGTTTAGTTTAGAAATTAATAAAATTGAGTAAAAGTATCATTTTTAAACAAAACAAAACATAAATTAAATTAATGAAATAAATATAGAATTTATTAAGGAAAAACATGATAATGATTTTAAGTAACGTAAACATCTAACATGGTGATGAGTATAATTTGAGAACCCAGTTATAGTGAAATTGCGATAACCATTTAGAATAATAAGGCACCGAGTGAGATAATGAGTTCTATCTTAAGAGGCACATAGAATAAAGCATGTTAATAATTCTTTTATTGAAATCGTTATGTTACCAACCACTCAACAAAATATGATATAATGAGTACTCCACGCAATTAAATTCACATTGACAATCAATTCATCAAGTTATAACGGAGGCACAGATTGGCATGTTAAAGCAACACAATAAATCACGTAGAATACATGACTGTCACGACCCAAAATCCAACTAGTCGTGATGGCACCTAACCCAACCCGCTAGGTAAGCCAATTTAACAACAATCCAATTCAAATGAGGTTTACTATGAGATGTAATGATAATATAGGCGAACTTTTATACAAAAATTCTAAGGATTGGTAGTACAAATCATGAGCTTCTAAGATTTAGAGTTTACAAAGCTGATATAAAATAAATACATCATATATTTGAAATATACATGAATATTAATAATTCTAAATCTACCAAGAACATGAGGCAGCTATGACCGGAATGCAGGTACATCTTCAATTCCAGCTCCCGCCATACACAACAACATCAACATCCAAAATCTGTACGCAAGGTGCAAAAGTGTAGTATGAGTACAACTGACCCTATGTACTCAATAAGTAACAAACCTAACCTTAGGTTGAAAGCAGTGACGAGCTTGGACAACAGTCAGAGTCCAACACCAATAGCCAACATGAACTCATAACAATATAATAAAGTAGTACAAGAAACAACTCAAAGATATGATGCTCAGTCCGTTCACAGTTATGGAAAAATAGGCATGCTTTTTAAGTATAACAGTAAAACCCAAATCTTTCCCCGAAATCACCAACATATGAGTATATAAAAAAACTGTAATTTTTCCCAAAAACTTTCAACAACAGATAAAAATAATAAAATCTCTGATAGCATGAGGAAAGTACATCTCTATGTCTATATATCAATGTGCATGTGAAGTCATGAATGTCACAATACCGTGTAGCATGAAGAAATACATCTCTATGCCTGTATGTAAAATATACATGCCAATGCAATGCATCGCAGTGATGAACTCATGTACTCACACTCTCAGAGTACTCAATCACATTGTCTCGCACTCCCACTCATCATGCTCAATCCCTCAGCACACTCAGTCACTCAGCACTGTATGGTGCCTGCTGCGGCGTGCCACCCAATACCATCAATAGTAATAAAGCCTATAAGTCCTGTTGTGGCGTACAACGCGATCCACAAATAGCCATAAGGCCTGTTGCGGCGTGCAACCCGATTCACATATAGCCATAAGGCCTGTTGCGGCGTGCAACCCGATCTACATATAGCCATAAGGCCTGTTGCGGTGTGCAACCCGATCCACATATAATAACATATATAAAGCCAATATGGCCTATTGTGGCGTGCATACCGATCCCATCTATATCACTCAAAATCCGGCCCTCGGGCCCCAACTCAGTCATTAATATCTCTAGTCTCTTGGGCTCACAAATATCATGCCAATTAGACCAACAATGATAATATAATGTGACAACAAATGATAACAGAGACTGAGATATGATATACAAATGAATGACTATGACTGAGTATGTATCTGTACATTTTAAGCAAATAACTCAACAATAGAAATGACCTCAGCGGGTCTCAACAGAATAAGAATATAGCCTAAATATGGTTTCTAATATGGATCGCAGCTCAATTACTCTATCACGTAGAAATTTTATGGATAAAGACAAGATTAAGTAACTAACAGTACCACAGAATTAACCGAGTTACAATTCACACGGTGCATGCCCACACGCCCGTCACCTAGAATGTGCATCACCTCAACACCAACACATAACACGTTTATTCAGGGTTTCAAACCGTCAGCACCAAGTTTAGAAGTGTTACTTATCTTGAACAATTTGAATCCAATATCAAGCAAGCCAAATGATACTCTAGAAATGCCATCCCGTGCTTACTGATCTATGAACGGTTCGAAACTATCCAAAAATAACTTGAGAACATCAAATAATGCCAAAGAAAATAAACCCAATCGATAAAGGTTGAATCTTTGATGAAAACCCCAAAGTCAACCAAAAAGTCAAACCCGGTCTCGCACCTCAAAACTCGACAAAACTCAGAACATCCGACAACCATATTAAATCAACCCAGAATGAACTCAAATTTTGCACACAAGTCCCGAATGACATAACGAAGCTGTTCCAATTCTCGAAACCACAATCCAAACCCGATATCATCAAATCAACTCCCGTTCAAACTTATGAGCATTCCAAACCTTCAAATTTTCAACTTTCGCCAATTAGCGCCGAAAGTTTTCAGAAATATCCAAATGCAAATCCGGACATACGCCCGAGTCCAAAATCACCATCCGGACCCAACGGAACCATCAAAACTACGAACTTAGGTCAAATACTAAAAAGTCAAACTTGGTCAACTATTCCAACTTAAAGCTTCAAACATGAAATTCATTCTTCCAAACTAATTTTGAAACACCTGAAAACCAAAACCGACGATACACACAAGTCGTAATACATCATACGAAGCTAATCAAGACTCCAAATGGCAGAACGGAATGCTAATACTTAAAATGACCGGTCGGGTCGTTACATTCTCACCCACTTAAACATACGTTCGTCCTCGAACTTGCCCAGAGTCGTCCCAAAGCCATCAAATCACCGTGTAACCTTACCATGCACATACCCGAGGGTGATCCCACGTCACTCCAATCTATGTAAGCCTGACAACATAACATAATTGAGGATCATTGCTTTAACCTTAGTCCGTAAGACTTAGAATCCAATTTCCCACATCCGGAATTCCTTATAAGACCTGAATCTCGCGTCTATATACTATATAAGTCTGAACAAGCTGTATCAAGGCATGACCATCACCCAAGATGTAATCACATGATATACCACATAACTCGCATGCTTGTAGCAAAACTTTCGATCATAGTAGCTGCTCAGAAACAAACCCTGTACCGATAAAATCCTCATGTCAAATAAAACCTCATTCCAAAAACTTCGTTCACTGCCGATGATGAAAGAAACACGCAGAAACTCATAACCACTCATTAGATCAACAAGTTGTAGATCTCGCTCTCGTACGACAAAACTAAAGCCAAATCCTAACTGACTTCCGCTATTATTTCTCCAAACATACCGTAATCAAATCCGATAGTACCCATTCTAGATCCGATGAACTCATCTCCTCAAACATAACCATTCTATTGACATGCCATACCAATACAACCTAAAGCCACAAACCGTGCAATCTGTGCACCAATAAGCAACAATTCAAATGTACTCAAATCATGGAAAATAACTCAAATGAGAGAACCATCCCGCAAGCTCAACAAGTACTACCACAATGCAATGCTATGATCCCATCACACATAGTAGGACCAAGACACATGAATCTAATACACAGGATCATATCCTAACATTTCCCCATGCAATGCGTGAACCATCCAAACACCGGTCTATATGAAATACCTCAAGCCACAACGCTCAAAATCAACAACTACATGCAATTCGACATCAAGTACATGAAGTGCATGACCATAACCATGGAGAAATAATAACACAATATACCACAGCCCGAAAAGACCATAACCAAGGCGCAATCAACCATTCCACACCCCAATCAACATCTCGTTAGAATTCCGCTATAAAGCCCAAACAGAACCGCATCATGTGTGCATAAAACCAATAAATCACACCCCTCGTAGCGTAGAAGAGTAACATATCTGAACACTAACAAGCTTAACTATAGCCAAATATCACACACCTCAACACAAACAGTTCTAAGTCAACAAATCGGACCCGGTGTAGAATACACATCCTCAGTGGGCCTACCAATGGGCCCCCAAATTAACTCCAGTCATCCCCAAATGGATAAATAGCCCTCCAAAAGTCCACAATGATCTAACCATAACACGTACCACCAGCTGGCTAACCTTGACCACATCTTCACAGTCCATAACCTCGAAACAATCTGCTTCTAGGGACTCCCAGTCTCCAAATCCATAGAGCACACGAATCACCATAGCCGATCCCAACTCCACCACTCGAATGGCTAGCACATCTCCCATACACAATCATCCTGCGAGAAATTCTTCTATAATTCTTCCGTGCCACATAGCAAAATTCGAACATCAGCAGTCGATCAACTAGGCGAGTACCGCAATACCAATGAAGCATCCGTAAGTCAAAACATAGTGCGCCTTCTGAAATGCGCACCTTTATCAAGAATTACCAAGTAGTTATAGCATTCATCGAAATATCAGAAACCGTCCATGCTGTCTAAGAATTCATGACCTTCCCTTTAAAACTGAACCGTGACTTGGCACATGCAAATCTCAATCCTACAGGACGCACCACATCTATCATGCTATCATATGAAAAACACGAGAATCTCATAATCAACTCTAAGTCACCAGTAGAATATATACCCGATCAGTTAGAAACCTTCCATTAGATCACATCAAGGAGAAAATCGCAATACACAACATGCTCTTCATGCCGGTAGGAAATATCCACTTCAAACCGTGGTAAAAACCATTGAGAACTCTTCGAAACCTATTTGCACAAAACCAAGCCATCACAACTGAATCTCTCTAACTCAACCAAGCCACGCAGGTCACCAAACTCAAGAGTATTGCCACAAGACACCTGTAGAGACTCACTGCATCATAAGTACCCAAATAACCGATCATATCAATTACCGTGCTGATCCAACCTACTACCAAGCTATCCTATTTCTCCGAGTTCCTTCCAAACTACTTTCAAATTAACACTTCTCATTGCCATAACACCACGATCCTTACCCAAATCGCACCATAAGAGATCCTAGCATAAAACCACATCGTCCTAAAGCCCATAAGCCGCTGTATTTCCTCTTAAGCACCCAAAAGTACCGCAACCGAGACACCCACTCTGAGGAGACCTTTTGTGAATCTAAAGTCTTTTCCTTCACCTTCCTGATACTGAAATATAAAATCCATAATGATATAGTAATACCGCGAGTCCCGACACCATCCGATGCAAATCTCAGATTCTAGCCATATACAAATCCGAAAAATTATCAATTGCCACATATAAATCTTGAATCCATTAGAACCCTCTCGAGAGTCATCCACTCTGCTCAAAACTCAATTGCACCACCCAAGCGGGCCGAACGACATGTGCCCCATTATCACAACAACACCCAAAGAAGTAACCTCGCCTTAACGCAACCGAGTAAATTCCTACTCCATGCGCACTACATCTGTCACGAATAACAACTCAAATAATTCCATGATTTCTATATACCTATAAAGTGTAACCCATATCCAGAAATTCCCTTACTCGAGTCATTCTCGATCTCAACCTCTGCAAGTCATAACCGATCCACAAGTATGCCTCAGACCAAAACCAATACAACACGTAAGCATGTAATCAAACCGTCGATAGCAGACTCCCCCACTTGGCTCAAAGCCATATATCAAAATACTCGATAACTCATAATGCCCATATTTTATTACTGCCATAATACTGCAGTGAGATTCAACTAAATCCTTCATAAGCTCATGTAACACAAACCATATAATACCTCAAATCATCTGCTAAGCTCGCATTCATCCTCGTGACGGTTAGGTTAACTTTCTCAACCAATCCAAACTCAAACGCAACACATATAACCCACTGGTAGAAAGAAATTCTTCACACAACATCATAAGGATCACACATCCGTAGATTACCCCGCAGTTGATAACCCACCTGCTTAGCCTCAAACTGATATCTCTCTATGCCCTTTCACAGCCACAACTACGACACTTAATCTTCCTGAGTCTGAACTCACAACAAGACATGAAAATCTACTTCGTTCCACAAGTGAAGTAACACGAAATAATCTCTCAAAACCCTTATAACTCCAGAATGTATAGCACATTCACAAAAATCAAGCATCTAATAGTCCTTTTCACATCTCCAGTAAACTCTTCCCGTCATATTCAAACCACCTGATCACATCTCGCAGCCACATCCCACTCATCATATAGCCATCCAACCACTCACCGAGCCACCAGACCCACTCACAGGGACACCACTGAACATAGAAGTCCAAACACACATGCTCACACAACTGAAACCACCGAGCCCAAGCTACAATAAAAACCCAGCCTCAGGTCCTCCATACTGGCCCATCATCAGCACACAGAAAATACATCTCGCACCTCATCCATGGAATCACAAGCCGTCGATGCACAGTTGATACCGAGCGCTCACGTACGCATATGATTGAGTGGAAGGAAATTCAAGTGATATGCTTCAAGCAAAATCAATGTCGCACGATAAAGAAAGAAAGATAAGAAGTTTATCCTAAATGCCCTGTAGCCTCTCAAAGATAGGTATGTACATCATCATACCGATCCACAAAACTCTACTAGACACATCCTCATGACTCGTAGAACCTATGAACCTAGATCTCTGATACCAACTTGTCACGACCTAAAATCTAACTAGTTGTGATGGCACCTAACCCAACCCGCTAGGTAAGACAATTTAACAATAATCCAATTCAAATGAGGTTTACTATGAGAAGTAATGATAATACATCAGAATTTTATACAAAAAATTCAAGAATTGGTAGTACAAATAATGAGCTTCTAAGATTTAGAGTTTTCAAAGCTGATATAAAATAAATAAATCATCTGTTTGAAATATACATGAACGGATTAATAATTCTAAATCTACCAAGGACAGGAGCCAACTATGACCGGAATGCAGGTACATCTTACATTCCAGCTCCCACCATACACAACAACATCAACATCTAAAATCGGCACGTAAGGTGCAAAAGTGTAGTATGAGTACAACCGACCCCATATACTACATAAGTAACAAACCTAAGGCTAAAAGCAGTGACGAGCTTGGACAACGGTCAGAGTCCAACACCAATAGCAAATATCAACTCATAACGATATAATAAAGTAGTACAAGAAACAACTCAAAGATATGATGCTCAGCTCGTTCACAGTTATGGAAAAACTCTCTATGCCTACATGTTAATGTGCACGTGAAGTCATGAATATCACAATATCGTGTAGCATGAGAAAATGCATCTCTATGCCTGTATGTCAAATATACATGTCAATGCAATGCATCGCCGTGATGAACTCATGTACTTACACTCTCAGAGTACTCAATCTCACTATCTCGCACTCCCACTCATCATGCTCAATCCCTCAGCACACTCAGTCACTCAGCAATGTATGGTGCTTGTTACGACGCGCAGCCCAATACCATTAATAGTAATAAAGCCTAAAAGACCTGCTGCGGCGTGCATCCCGATCGACATATAGCCATAAGGCTTGTTGTGACGTGCAATCCGATCCACCTATAGCCATAAGGCCTGTTGCGGTGTGCAACCCGATAAGCATATAACCTTAAGGCCTGTTGCAAAATGCAACCCGATCCACATATAATAACATATATAAAGCCAATATTGCTTGCTGTGGCATGTAGCCCGATCCCATCAATATCACTCAAAATCCGGCTCTCGGGCCCCAACTCAGTCATCAATCTCTCCACTTTCTCGGGCTCACAAATCTCATGCCAATCAGCCCAACAATGATAACATAATGTGACAACAAATGATAATAGAGACTGAGATATGATATGCAAATAAATGACTATGACTGAGTATGTATCTGTAAATTTTAAGCAAATAACTCAACAATAGAAATGACCTCAGCGGGTCTCAACAGAATAAGCATAAAGACTAAACATGATTTCTAACATAGATCTTATCTCAATTACGCTATCACGTAGAAATTTCATGGATAAATACAAGATCAAGTAACTAACAATACCACAGAATTAACCGAGTCACAATTCACACAGTGCACGACCACACGCCCATCACCTAGCATGTGCGTCACCTCAACACTAACACATAACACGTATATTCAGGGTTTCATACCGTCATCACCATGTTTAGAAGTGTTACTTACCTCGAACAAGTCAAATCTAATACCGAGCAAGTCAAATAATACTCTAGAAATACCATCCCACGCGTACCGATCTCCGAAAGGTTCGAAACTAGCCAAAAGTAACTCGAGAACATCAAATAATGCCAAAGGAAACAAACTCAATCGATAAAGGTTGAATCTTTGATTAAAAGCCCAAAGTCAACCAAAAGGTCAAACCTGCGCTCGCACCTCAGAACCGACAAAACATACAAAATCCGAAAACCCATTCAATTATGAGTCCAACCATACTAGTTCATTCAAATCCGACTCCGTATCGATGTTCAAAACCCAATTATTCACTTTAGAAAAGTTTTTGACAAAACCCTAATTCCTCTTGTTAAATCCCATATTTTGATGTTAAATCTAGTGTTGGATTCATGTAAATCTAATAGATATATGTTAGAATCACTTACCCCAAGCTTGTAGATGAAAGTCTAGGATGAAACCCTTTAAACTCGAGCTCCCAAGTCTCTAAAGTGGTGAAGAATGAAATAAAGTCCAAAACTCCCATTTATATACTACAATATCTGATCTCCCACAGTGCTGACAACACTTTTCCTAGTGTGGTCCGCACTTCCAAGTCCTGCAGCCGCAATCCATATTGTGCGGCCGCACTTTAGCAACGATTGCACTACCAGTCTTCATTTAATTGACCATAACCTTATGTACAAATATCCAAATGATGAACGGTTTACTTTTTTGGAAATTAGACTCAAAGGGCTACAACTTTTGTTTTTGAATCATCTCAAAGTTCTTTATAGATTGCAAGATATAAGCTCTTGAAGTCGAACCAACAAACATGCTGATTTCCTATTGCGGCCTCACATGGACTTCGCCTCAGCATGCCCTCCGTACTTCACTCGATCCAGAACATCATCAAAGTGCCTAAATGCCCAAACTTGTCCAAAACTCACCCGAAACACACCTAGGGTCCCCGGGACCCCATCCAAATATGCCAACAAGTCCTTAAACACAATACAAACTTACTCGGCGCCTCAAATCACATCAAACAACACCAAAATCACGAATCACACATCAGTTCATGCTTAATGAACAAATGAACTTTCAACTTCTAAAACTCATGCCGAACCATATCAAATCAGCCCAGAATGTACTCAAAGTTTGCATAGAAGTCCCGAATGACATAACGAAGCCGTTCCAATTCCCGAAACCACAATACAAAGCCGATATCATCAAAGTCAACACCCATTCAAACTTATGAACATTCCAAACCTTCAAATTTTAAAATTTCGCCAATTAGCGCCGAAACCTTCCATAAAATATCCAAATGCAAATCCGGACATACGCCCAAGTCCAAAATCACCATCCGGACCCAACAGAACCATCAGAACTCCGAACCGAGGTCAAATACTAAAAAGTCAAACTTGGTCAACTCTTCCAACTTAAAGCTTCAAACATAAACTTCATTCTTTCAAACTAATTTCGAAACAAATGAAAACAAAAACTGACGATACACACAAGTCATAATATATCATACGAAGCTAATCAAAACTCCAAATAGATGAAAGGAATACTAATGCTCAAAATGACCGGTCGGGTCATTACAATGACTCACACAAGAAACCACAATCGTTCCAACACCACGATAACAACGAATAACCAAACACAATCAAAATGCGGATGAATGATTGAAGGAAGAACAATGATCGTTCAAATCAACAAATCGTTCCAACATGGAAGGTATAATAAAAATTATAACCGAGGTGCCTCCTCGTATTCATATTTCACAATTTCAATCACAATCTTTCCTTATATCACCGTATGAGCCTTTCATTTAGTTTTGAAAATTATTTTTCCCGAAATAGCTTCACGCAATCTAACCCACCTTATCTCACCTCGTGGCTTCAAGTAGTTCCCCTACTAGCAACACGCGTACCAAGCCCATCTTATCTTACAGCATGCATATCAACCCCTAGCCTTATACCACCGCATGCATATCAATATCACAACACAATCACAACTCGCACAACAAGTGCCTATATGCCACAACTTGCCACAAAGTCAACAATACCAATATTTCCAAAACAAATAACCCATAGCTCAACAAATAACCCATAGCTCAACCACAATGTGTACAAGAATTTCAACAATAACAAAATGAATGAGAATGCTCTACGAGGAAAGGTATCTCAACAATTAACAACTTCGCCTTAATGTGATAACGGCTATTACAACTTCAACACCAATAACTCAACAAGATGATATTCCACGAAATAACAACTTCAATTAAAAGTGATTCAACAATTAAGAGGTAACAAGACAATAAAGAAGGAAATAACTTCAACTAAAGCATATAAGAGTAAAATAACAAGTAAGAGGTAGAACAAGTGCTAACAACGTCAAATACATCATGTAAGAGTAGATTAACAATGAGAGATATAACATGTTATGATAATTCAATTAAAGGCATGGAAAGAGTTTAGATAATCTAAATCGGTCAAATACCACATATAGTCTGTGTACCCACTCGTCACATAGCTTTCATGGCTTTAACATAACACAAATAGCACAATCAACTCAAGTCCTAAGGGGTAGTTTCTCCCACATAAAGTTAGGCAAAATACTTACCTCAACTAGGTTAATTCAACTCTCCGAATTAGCTTTTCTCCTAAAATTTGCTTTCACACGGCTCAAATCAAACCAAAATTAACTTAATAACATCAAACAATGTAACAGAAACCAATTACAATAAATAAAGCTATGATCTTTATATTTTTCCCAAAAAGTCAACAAAAGTCAACATCGGGCTTGCCTTGGATTCCTAATCCAAGCTTACCTGAGCGAAGCCCGAACCTATACAAGCTCACAAGAACAAAAACTAAGTCAATCGGAGTCCGATAGCTCAACCAATTCGCCAAAACATCGCTCTTGGGTGTTCATAACCCAAGAGTCCAACCCTCACTAGTTGGGTCCCATATCTGCCGAAATACTCCTCCAAAACTCGTCAGATTCGAGTATGTTATTCTCTTAATTCGAAATAAACGCCTCTAACTCATTTTTATTTTTTACAATTTAGGAAATAACCCTAGGTCTTGATTAAAAGAATTAAATGAGTTTCCAATTAAAATCATGGATTAAAACTTAAACCAAGAGAATGAATCAATGGAAAATACTTAGGTTATGGTTTAGACCTTACCCCATGGAAGAAACTTGAAGAACATCCTTTAATTCTCTCAATCCCAAACTTTCAAGATGAGAAAAACTCCAACAATATTAATAGCAAAAAACACCCCGCTATTCTGCCTCGTTTCTTATGACAAATGATCCCGAAACTCACTTTTGATGCCTCCAATATATTTCTCATGAAATTCTAGTCAAGTTAGGCTTTTGAATCACTCCATTTGACCATGTAATGAAGGAGAAATGTTGGTTTCAACATTTGGAAATAGTGCAGATTTTTAAATACGAATTCAATGGCAATTTTGTAATTAATCTGAAAATCTGGCAACCCAATTCTTAATAAAATGACCATAAATTCCTCATACAATGTCAAAACTTGATGATTTCAGTCGAAACTCATCAACCATTCGAGACACCAAGAGAAATCTCACTCGAATTGCACTACAAACCCCAAACATAACCGCATCGTATGTAAATAGTCAACAGTCTCACAACTCACCGTAATAAACCATGTCTTCTAATCCTCCTTGCCTTGTCTTCAAGTCAACACTTTCCCTTATCGGTACACACTAATACTAAGTCAAAGCTTATTGCGGAAAACCCTAGCACAAACCACGTCGTCCGAAAACCCATAAACCACTGTATTTTCTCTGGAGCACCCAACAATGTTGCAACCGAGATACCCACTCTGAAGAGACCTTCTGTGAATATGAATAATTTTTTGTAACCTATCTGATACTAGAATGTAGATTTAGCAACAATACAGATATACCGCAAGTTCCAGCACCATCCTATGAAAATCTCAGATCTTAGTCACGTACAATTCTGGGGAACCCCTCAACACTGCATATATACCTTAGACCCAAAACTGATATGGCACTTGCCCATGCAATCTGATTGTCGATAGTAGACTCCCTCACTTAGCGCGGAGTCATAGGGCACAACATCCGATGATCCACATTACCAACCTTCATAAGCTCGTACAACACCAATCGGATACATGAACCAGTTGCATCCAACACTAGAACACCTAAAGATCTACCAACACGTCCGCATCCTTAGTCTGGACAATACCTCGAGATAATGATCGAGCATCTATGGCCCCCTAGTAGCCCATCCACAACATTACAAATTGTCGGATCATAGCTGATACCGAGCGTGCAACATCATAAATGAGTGGATGTAAAGGGATATAAGATATATGCTTCAAGCTGAATCAATGTCGCACCATAAGGAATGAAAGGAGTGGAATTTCCTAATAGTTCTGTAGCCTCTCGAAGATAAGTACATACATCTCCGTACCGATCCGCAAGACTCTACTAAACTTTCTTATGACTTGTAGCACCTATGAACCTAGAGCTCTGATACCAACTTGTCACGACCCCAATTTCCCACCATAGGATGTCGTGATGGCACCTAGTCTCTAAGACTAGGTAAGTCTCACACAAGCTGATTTAATAACATAATTGAACTATTTAATCATTTATCATAAACTATTTAATGACATACACAGTCGCAAGCGACCAATAGTTATACATTTTTCAAAACCAGTAGTACGGAGTCATAAGCACTACTAAAACACACTAGAATTTCTAAACACAATACTGTTTTGAATTATAATTTATCAGTAGCATAATGAAGTAAGTGACGAGCTCGAAACACATACTTAAATTATGCTCGCTAGTCAAAGAGAGTATAGTATAATATCGTATCCACAGGGATTGGAGTTAAATAGTATTTTCGTAGTTTCTAGCTTGATTGCTATCCAGGAGAATCAAAAATTGAGATTTATAACTAAAATTAACTAAGAATCTAAAGCTATTGACTAATAAATATCGCAACAAAGGTAAGCAAGAAAGTTATCAGTGGGAGAAAAATAGGGGTTGATAGGATATGTGCACGATAATTATTTGTTAGGTAGTGTAATAACTTCCTCTTGGTTTTTCTTTGTGCCACGGTTCTTTTCTAAAGATTTTGTTTGAACCGGGTGTAGTTAGTTCTTATTTTGTTAGGAGTAGAAAACCTTGTTCTATGATTTGAATTGAAAGCAATGTCTCTTGACTTTGTTATGCCTTGAGAATAGTGAGTGCTTTAGTTGTGACGCTTAGGCTCAATTTTTGACTCTTGTATAAGTACCTTAAACTGTCTGATCTTAACTTTGCTTAACTGCTTTGACTAGAGTGTCTTGATAATCCAATCTTGAGTGAGTTATGTGCCATGTGTGTGTGAGGTTTTGTGTTAATCGGTGCATTGCATTTGTTGTCTAGAACTTTCCCTGTGTATTTGCAAAGCGAAATGGTAGTTTTATTCAATCTTGGAAGTGATATAGGCATTTCTTTGTTGAGCCAGTTATATGTTTACCCACCTAATTGTTATATATCTTAGTTAACCCCCTTGAGCTTGTAATCCTGTTTCTTTAGCAAACACATTACAAGCCTTACCCATTTGTTTGAATTGATCATCTATTTCAACCTTTTACCTCTCGTGAGTACTTGAATTTGTTATGAACTTTGTAAAAGTTGAAGTATGGGGTGGTTGGTTTGGCTTTTGAGTGGAATTATTGAAATAATGAGAAAAGTGCATTGTTTTGAAGAAGTAAGAGCCACTTGAATTGAAAAAGAAAGAAAAAATAAGTGTATGATTGTGAAAAGTGTTCTTTGACAGTGGTAACTTGATATAATTATGCTTAAATAAGTAGGGAGTTAATGTATAATGATGTGAAGGTGGAGTTTTGGTTTGACATAAGTGTGAGATTTTGTACAATGATGTGTATATATTAAAGTGCTTAGGGAGGTGTAGTCATTCTTATATCTTAATGTATCCTACCGTCCCGCAGCCTACATTACAACCAATTAAAGTCCTACTTGATCCTTGACTGAATGAACTCAATTAGTAGAGTAATACACTACGGGCAAGCCTTTGGTATGTATTTTGTGGCATTTGAATGTTGTTTCTGAGAGTGAATGAACTCTTTCTATCTTGAGTTCCTAATTATTCTTAAGTTTTTCTATTTCGGCTAGGAAAGGGTGATTTTGTTTGGGCCCGACCCTACTTGGTATAAATATATGGAAAAACGTTATTTTCTGGACTTTTATACAAAGTAGGGTCGGGCCCAAACGAAATCACCCTTTCTTAGCCGAAATAGGAAAACTTACAAACTTATTACTTTTCATGCGTCGCACTATGTGTAGTAGGGTGCATAGCATTAGTGCATTTTCTTGTCAGACCACAGAAACCCAGCCTCTGAACTTTGTCAATTCCTGACACAAAATTACACTGCTGCGTCGCCTAGTGTGTCGCCCTAGTGCATTTCTTCAATTGTTGCTTCTTCCTTGATTTTTGACGTCCAGAAGTGATCCTCGACCTCTGAACACGATCCCGGCTTAATTCCTTAGGCTTTTACTCAGACTTTAAAGCTCCAAATAGCTCTAATTAGTTTCAGAACATCTACATAACTCGGAATTACTTCTACAAGGCATAAAACCCACAATAAGTGCAAAACACTAGCACTTAAAGCTCAAAACAAGTAAAGTGCAGTAAATTAGAGTGCAATAAGCGACTAAAATACGAGATTATAGCCTACTATCAGTAAGATGGTGACTCCGAGGCCTGCGAACGTCAAGCAGGTATACCTTGAAATCTCCCGCCGCACAGACACAACTCTTAACAACATAATTAGAATACCTGGATCTGCACAAAATGTGTAGAAGCGTAGCATGAGTACACCACAACGGTACCTAGTACGTATCAAGCCTAACCTCGGTAGAGTAGTGACGAGGCCAGATCAAGACACCTACTAGACATAGAAACCTATTCAAGCTATACATAAGCTAACAATGGAGAATATCAATGTAAGACCAACGACGGAAATATTTTTGATTTACAACCAACAATGAAGAAATAAAAACATAAATGGCAGCAAGTAGTAAACAAGTAATAAGGAAACAACATAATCAGAACATCGATGAGATGTAAATGAACTCAAATAAGGAAAAATGGATGACAACTCAAATAATCAAATCACTTCCAACACATGGACTTACAACAAGAATTACCCCGAGGCACCATACCTCTCAAACCACAAGTCATGGACCACAATTCTCAAATCTTACACATATGGCACCTCGTGCCCACGATAACAATCACCTTCGCACCACAAATCCCACGTGCTACTATGTACTTTGCAACCATGATAAATATTAATTTAGATGAACGAAAGATATATTTAAACACCATAAAACATAATAACAATCTTGAATAAAGTAAGGTGTCCAATGCAATAATGTGTTTATTTTAGAAATCAAGTAAAGTAAAATAATATACAATTTGTACGAAACAAATTATAAGATGGGTTTAGTTTAGAAATCAATAAAATTGAGTAAAAGTATCATTTTTAAACAAAACAAAACATAAATTAAATTAATGAAATAAATATAGAATTTGCTAAGGAAAAACATGATAACGATTTTAAGTAACGTAAACATCTAACAGGGTGATGAGTATAATTTGAGAACCCAATTATAGTGAAAGTGCGATAACCATTTAGAATAATAAGACACCGAGTGAGATAACGAGTTCTATCTTAAGAGACACATAGAATAAAGCATGTTAATAATTTTTTTATTTAAACCGTTATGTTACCAACCACTCAATAAAATATGATATAGTGACTCCACACAATTAAATTCACATTGACAATCAATTCATCAAGTTATAACGAAGGCACATATTGGCATGTTAAAGCAACACAATAAATCATGTAGAATGCATGACTCACACAAGAAACCACAATCGTTCCAACACCAAGATAACAACGAATAACCAAACACAATCAAACTACAGATGAATGATTGAAGAAAGAACAATGACCGTTCAAATCAACAAGTTGTTCCAATATGAAATGTACAATAAACATTATAACCGAGGTGCCATGTCGTATTCATATTTCACAATTTCAATCACAATCTTTCCTTATATCACCGCGTGAGCCTTACATTTAGTTTTAAAAATTATTTTTTCCGAAATAGCTACACGCGGTCTAGCCGACCTTATCTCACCTCGTGGATTTAAGTAGTTCCCTTACTAGCAACACGCGTACCAAGCCCACCTTATCTTACCGCATGCGTATTAACCCCCAGCCTTATACCACCGCATGCGTATCAGTATAACAACACAATCACAACTCGCACAATAAGTGCCCATATGCCACAATTTGCCACAAAGTCAACAACACCAATAGTTTCAAAACAAATAGCCCATAGCTCAACCACAATGTGTACAAGAATTTCAACAATAATAAAATGAATGAGAATGCTCAACGAGGAAAGGTATCTCAACAATTAATAACTTTGCCTCAATGTGATAACGGCCATTACAACTTCAACACCAATAACTCAACAAGATCATATTCCACGAAATAACAACTTCAAGTAAAAGTGATTCAATAATTAAGAGGTAACAATACAATAAGGAAGGCAATAAATTCAACTAAATCATATAAGAGCAAAATAACAAGTAAGATGTAGAACAAGTGCTAACAACGTCAAATACAACATGTAAGAGTAGATTAACAATGAGAGATATAACATGCTATGACAATTCAATTAAAGGCATGGAAAGAGTCTAGATAATCTAAACCGATCAAATACCACATATATCCCGTGTACCCACTCGTCACCTTGCATACACGGCTTTCACATAACACAAATAGCACAATCAACCCAAGGGGTAGTTTTTCCTACACAAAGTTAGGCAAGATACTTACCTCAACTAGGCCAACTGAACCCTCCGAAATAGCTTTTCCCTTAATTTGCCTCCACACGGCTCAAATCTAACAAAAAATAACTTAATAACGTCAAACAATGCAAGAGAAATCAATTACAATAAATAAAGCTATGATCTTTACATTTTTTCCAAAAAGTAAAAAAACTCAACATCGAAGCTTACCTGAGCGAAGCCCGAACCATTACAAGCTCACAAGAATGAAAAACGACTCAATAGGACTTCGATAGCTCAACCAATTCACCAAAACATCGCTCTTGGGTGTTCATAACCCAAGAGTCCAACCCACACTAGTTGGGTCCCATATCTCCCGAAATGCTACTCCAAAACTCACCAAATTCGAGTATGTTATTCTCTTAATATAGGAGAACAAAATCCCAAAAGGAATCGCGAAATAAATGCCTCCAACGCATTTTTAATTTTTGTAACTTAGGACATAACCCTAGGTCTTGATTCAAAGAATTAAATGGGGTTTCAATTAAAATCATGGATTAAAGCTTAAACCAAGGGAATGAATCAAAGAAAAATACTTCGGTTATGGTTTAGACCTTACCCCATGGAAGAAACTTGAAGAAACTCCTTGAATTCTCACAATCCCAAACTTTTCAGATGAGAAAAACTCCAACAACATTAATAGCCAAAAAGCCCAGTTGTCCTGCCTCGGTTTTTCTGCCAAATAATCCTGAAACTCACTTTTGATGCCTTCAATAGATTCCTCGTAAAATTCTAGTTAAGTTAGGCTTTTGAAGAATTACTCTATTTGACCTTATAATGAAGGAGATATATTGGTTTTAATATTGGAAATAGTGCAGATTTTTAAATACGAATTCAGTGGCAATTGCGTAATAAATCTGAAAACAAATCTCGCAACCCAATTCTTAGTAAAATGATCATAAATTCCTCATACGATGTTAAAACTTGATGATTTCAGTTGCTATGGTTTCAAAATTATGATACAAATATAATGGTTTAGTCGAAATACGAGTCAAAGGCCGTTTGCTCAATATTGTAACCTTTATGCTCAAATTGACGTCAAAATCGAAAACAATCACCATACAACCCAAACTTATCCAAAACTCATCGGAATTTAACCAAACTTTGTGGAAATGTCCAAAATTATCATATAAACTTATCGGAATAATTAAAACTAGATTCCGAGTCCGTTTACCCATAAGTCAAACCTTGGTCAACTCTTCCAACTTAAAGCTGCTAAAACGAGAATCATTCTTCCAAATCAATCTTGAACCGCTCGAAAACTGTAACCAATCTTACACGCAAGTCATAATACATAATATGAAGCTACTCAAAGTCTCAAACCACCGAATGGAAGGCTAAAGCTCAAAACGACCGGTAAGGTCGTTACATATAAGGGTCCCCCAGAATATAATCTCTTCTCAGTCTTACAGCACAACATGGTAACAAAAACTACAACCAAGAACAACCACAGTACAATCTCTCTATTGCGGCACGCAACCCTATCCATCCCCCCCATATATAATAATAATAACAACAACAACAATAACAACAACAACAACAACAACAACAACAACAACAATAATAATAATAATAATAATAATAATAATAATAAAAATAATAATATTGTTGCGGAGACAACCCGATCCACATATATATAATAATACTGTTACGGTGTACAATCCGATCCACATATGTAGTATAATAACAACCAACTACGGCGAATCTCACAACGTAAAATAAAAAGGGAACTAAAACGCATAAATTCTCTAAGACAATTTGATATAATATAGTAGAGTAAAATAGGGAGCAAGTAAAGGCAATTAAGCAAGTAAAGGCATGATACATGTAAAAGTGTTTATCTAATAGCATGTAAAAACATATAACAAGTGAAGATGGACAATAAATAAAGGCATGGATAGATGGAAGCATGTAGCAAATAGGGACATGTAGCAAGTAAAGAGATGTATTCAACAAGTAAAAACATGTAACAAGTAAAAATATGGAATACATGAAGTCATGGTATAATTAAAGACATGCAATTAATAGTACACCCTGCATGCTTGAACCCATAACAATGCATATGCACTCGCCACTTTGCATATATGCCGTCCCTACACATAAATCGTATAGCAGATAGACCAATCAATCCTAATTCTCTCAAATCAAGGTTAACCACGACACTTACCTCTTTCCGGAACTAAGTCAATAATCCAATACAACTTTCCCTTTGGAACAAGCCTCCAAACCACCCGAATCTAGTCAATTATTGTTCAAATAAGTCAAAGCAAGCTTTAGAAACTAACCCCATACAATAAAGGTTCCATCTATAACACAATTAAAAGAGTCAACCCGGGCCCACGTGGTCGAAATCCGAAATTAAGATAAAATCCCTATTATCCATTCACCCTCGAACCCAAATATGTGATTGTCACGACCCAATTCTCCCACCGTAAGATGTCGTGATGGCACCTAGTCTCTAAGACTAGGTAAGCCTAGCATGCATGAAGAAATAATGAAAATAACAATAAAACTTCAAATTAAACCATCCAACTATCATAAAAGAACGCCACAATACAGCCGACAATAACTCCTAAAATCTGGTGAGATTGAGTCATAAGCTCTACACGAATATACTGAACCAATCCTTAATACATCAGTGTCTAAATAAAGAGTAAACAGTAGAAAAAAGACAAGGACAGAGGGTGACTCCGAGGCCTGCGAACGCCGACAGGTATACCTTGAAGTCTCTGGTCTGAAAGCTCAACTCACTGGTGCCTAGCCTGGTATGAAGTACCTACATATGCTCAAAAAGATGTGTAGAAGTGTAGTATGAGTACACCACAATAGTACCCAGTAAGTATCAAGCCTATCCTCGGTAGAGTAGTGACGAGGTGAGGTCAAGACACCTATTGGAATAATTAAAGAAGCTGAACACGTATGGTACAGTACGATAATGGAACAAGGAAATGATACAGTAAAGAAATACAACAATATAAGCAACACTAAAATTAAGGCAATGAAGGGAAACAGTGCAGGCAGAACACATGTAATGTAAATGAATGGTAACAACAAGAATCACGTCTGAGGTACCGCCTCGTATCTCATTTCACAAACACAATCACAATCTTTCCTTATATCATCACGGGAGCCTTACATTTAGTTTTAAAAATTATTTTTTCCGAAATAGCTACCCGCGTTTTAGCCCACCTTATCTCACCGTATGCCTATCAATATCACAACATCTCACAACTCGTACCTCAAGTGCCCAAACACTACAACTTGCCAAAAGAATCAACAATAACAATGTTTCCACAATAAATAGCCCATGGCTTAACTACAATGTGTACAAGAGTCTCAACAATAGCAACTGAAAGTGAATAACTTAACAAGAATGGTACTTCAATAATTTACAACTTTGACTCAATGTGAGCACAACTTTTACAACTTCAACACCGAAACTCAACAATACGATATTCGAAGAAATAACAACTTCAAGTATGGTAAGTAAACAGTTGAATAATTAACAAGACAATAAGGAAACAATAACTTCAACTGAACATGTAAGGGCAAATAACAAGTAAGACATGTGACAAGTATTAACAATGTCAAATAAAGCATGTTAATGTCAAATAAAGCATGTAAGGATAGATTAATGATGATGAATATAACATGTTATGACAATTCGATTAAAGGCATGAAAAGAATCAACATAGCTTAAACCGGTCAATTACCACATTTAGCCCGTGTACTCACTCATCACCTTACGTACACGGCTTTCACGTACCACAATTAACACAAAACAACACCAATTCTAAGTAATTCCCCCACACAAAGTTAGGCAATATACTTGCCTCAAATCATGCTAACGCAGTCCACTAGTAAGACTTTTCCGTGAATATCCAACTCCGAACAACTCAAATCTAGCCAAAATAATTTTATACCATAAATACAAACCATAGGAAACTATTCTGGATAGTAAAGTTGCAATCTTTAAAGAAAATCAAAAAATCAACTCAAAAAGTCAACCCCGAGCCCGCATCTCGGAACCCAACCAAATTTATAAAAATCCGAACACCCATTCAATAATGAGTCCAACCACACTAAAATTATTCAATTCCTACTTCAAATCGCCTTTCAAATCCTCAAAATATAGTTTATGAAGTTTTCACTAATTTCCCCAATTTTTCCAAATCAAAACACTAATTAAATGATAAAAACAATAATGGATTCATGTATAATAGCAAAATCCAAGTTAGAATCACTTATCCCGATCAACTCTTTGAAAATCTCTCTCACAATCACCCAAAACCAAGCTCTATAACTCAAAATATGGATAATGAAATAAAACCTTCAATCTGCCCCTTTTCTGCCTAGCAATTTCGCTTCTGTGGACCTACAGTCGCTTATGCGGCTCCGCACTTGCGGAAATTCCATTGCAGGTTCGGCTCTCACTTAAGCCCATGAAATTCTGCTTCTGCGGACATAAAAGCGCATATGCGCTCATGCTTTTGCGGACAGTGGCTCACTTCTGCGGAGTGTTGACCGCACCTGCGGTCCTTCCGTAGCCAACTCAAATCCGCTTTTGCGATTCCCGCTTTGCACCTACGTGTCCGCACCTGCGGCCAAATCCACCGCAGGTGCAATGACACCAGACTTTAGCAACCTGCAACAATCAACTAGTCCAAAAATGATCCTATTTCAATCCGATTCACACCCAGGCCCCCCAGTACCCTGTCCGAATATACCAACAAACTCCAAAGCACATAACGAACCTACTCGAGCCCTAAAATCACATCAAACAACATCGACTCTACAAATCGCAACCCAATTCAAATCTATTGAAACCATGAACATCCAACTTCCAAAAGTAACGCCGATTCATACCAAACAAACTCCGATTGACCTAAAATTTTGCACACAAGTCATAAATGACACAACGGACCTATTCCAACTTTCGGAATCAGAATTCGACCCCGATATCAATAAAGTCAACTCTCGGTCAAATTTCTCAACCTTCAAAATCTTCAACTTTCTAACTTTCGCCAATTCAAGCCGAAACAACCTACAGACATCCAAATCAATATCCGAACACACTCCTAAGTCCAAAATCACCATACGAAGCTATAAGAACCGTAAAAACTCCATTCCGGAGTCGTCTACATAAAAGTCAAACTACGATCAACTCTTTCAACTTACGTTTCCAACTTTGGGACTAAATGTCCCACTTCACTTGAAAACTCACCCGAAACCAAACCAACTACCTCGACAAGTCACATAATCACAATATAACATAGAGGATGCAATAAATAGGGGAACGAGGCTAAAATACTCAAATCAACCGGCTGGGTAGTTACATCTCCCCCCTCCTCCCCAGCCGGTTGATTTGAGTATTTTAGCC
>AWOL01S0071039.1:49102-83015 GCA_000715115.1 Nicotiana otophora | reverse complement strand
AAAAAAAAAACAAACTTTCGTTCTCGAACGAGTATAGAGACATACCTGAATTGGTGAAAAGATGAGGATAATGACTACACATATCATGCTCGATTTCCCAAGTCGCCTCCTCGACTGGTTGACTCCTCCATTGTACCTTCACTGAAGAAATGTTCTTTGACCTCAACTTTCGGACCTGCTTGTCCATGATGGCCACCGACTCCTCAACATAAGACAAATCCTTGTCCAATTGGACTGAGCTGAAATCCAAAACATGGGACGGATCACCGTGACACTTTCGGAGCATAGAAACATGGAACGCTGGATGAACTGCAAATAAACTAGGTGGAAATGCAAGCTTGTAGGCCACCTCTCCCGCTCTCTCTAGGATCTCAAAAGTCCGATATACCTAGGACTTAACTTGCTCTTATTCCCGAACCTCATTACACCATTCAAAGGTGAAACCCGGAGCAAAACTCGCTCTCTAACCATAAAGGCAACATCGCGAACCTTCCAATTCGCATAATTCTTCTATCTAAATTGGGCTGTACGAAGCCGATCCTGGATCAACTTGACCTTTTACAAGGCATCTTGAACCAAATCCATACCTAATAGCTTAGCCACTCCCGGATGAAACCAACCAACTGGAGAACGAGACCATCTCCCATATAGGGCCTCATAGGGAGCCATTTGAATACTCGATTAGTAGCTGTTGTTGTAGGCAAACTCCGCAAGCGGCAAGAACTGATCCCAAGAACCCCCCAAAACCACAACATAGCCACGAAGCATATCCTCCAATATCTAAATGGTGCGCTTGGGCTAACCGTCCGTTTGGGGTTGGAATGTTGTACTCAACTCAACTCGTGTGCCTAACTCATGCTGTACGGCTCTCTAGAAGTGCAATGTAAAATGATTACCGCGATCAGAGATGATGGATACTGGCATGCCATGAAGTCGGACAATCTCGCGGATATAGACATGATCCAGCTACTCTGAAGAATATGTAGTCACCACCGGAATGAAATGAGCCGACTTGGTCAACCTATCCACAATCACCCATACATCGTCAAATTTCTTCTAAGTCTGTGGGAGTCCAACAACGACGTCCATGGTAACACGCTCCCATTTCCACTCTGGAATCTCAAGCCTTTGAAGCAAACCACCTGGTCATTGATGCTCATACTTCACTTGCTGACAATTTAGGCACCAAACTACATACTCAACTATGTCCTTCTTCATTCTCCTCCATCAATAGTGCTGCCTCAAATCCTGATACATGTTAACGGCACCGGATGAATGAAGTATCACGAGTTGTGGGCCTCCGAGGAATCAACTCACGTAACCCATCCATATTGGGCACACATAATCAGTCCTGCATCCGCAACACACTGTCATATCCGATAGAAACCTCCTTGGCATCGCCGTGCTGTACCGTTTCCTTAAGGACAAGCAAATGGGGGTCGTCATACAGACTTTCTCTAATGCGATCATATATAGAAGACCGAGAAACCACGCAAGTGTCACGCCCCAAACTCGGGCAGCGCGACCGGCACTCAACAGAGTGAACCCGGCCGAGCAAGCCTATTAGATTTTCTTCTACCCAAACTCATCCGTAAATAAAGAGGAGATGCACTCCATTAATCAAACACTAAAAATATTTTATTAACAACTCTTATTCATTCCATTAGCAAATTCGTTCATAATTTTCAAAGTATTACAAGTTTATAGGTATAATGAAAAGCATGTTTGCCAAATAGCAACATTTCTAGTTCAATTACCAACATCATACACCACCCATAACCTGTCTACGAAGTATTTAAATATGACAGAAGAATAGTATAGAAGTGTCGGCAACAAGGTCCCGGCTATACCTCAAGACACAAAGTGTAACATCAAGTGACATCGGGCCCAGAATAGAGTAGGGCTCACCAAAACCTGTTGAATAGGGAGTAACTGCTAACGAGAACCAAAGCTGCACTACTGATGAATCACCTGCATCCATTGAAGATGCAGCGCCCACGAAAATAGGGACGTTAGTACATATGAAATAGTACTAGTATGTGAAGCTAACTGTCCTCTTTCAAAATAGAATACCAATGTAAGAAAGGAAAATCCATAGAAATAACAAGTCACATTCAATGATATTCAAATGCCAAGTTAAAACATAATAATTTCCAAAATACGAAGATAACACTGTGAAGTGATAATCAAATTATGATGATAATATTATTTTTGGTTGGGAGATCTTTAGCACCGATATATCACTATTCACAAATTTCACCTTTTACAATACCAATATTCACAATAGCAATGTTCACAATACTGATGTTCACAATACCAATACCACCGTACTTTTAGTACGGAATCCGATCACGACCCGACCGGCTAGGCTGTCTCAGTAGAGACATCAACCACAATTACTATCAATACCAATACTACTGTAATTTTAGCACGGAGTCCGATCACGACCCGATCGGCTAGGCTATATCGTTAGAGACATCAACCATAATTAATATCAATACCAATACCACCGTAATTTTTAACACAGAGTCTGATCACGACCCGATCGGATAGGCTATCTCATTAGAGAATAAACCACAATTATTATCAATACCAATGCCACCGTAATTTTAGCACGGAGTCCGATCACGACCCGATCGGCTAGGCTGTCGTATTTGAACACATAAACCAAAATCTCAATTTCAATTACAATTTTCAGCACAATCACCATCATGTATGCGACATGGTGTCCGATCACGATCCGATCGGCTAGGCTGTCTTATTTGAGACATCAAGCCTTTCTTTATCAATCAATATTATCCCAATTAAGAGGAATAATTTTATCACATCAATCTCATCCCAAATAAGGGGAATAATTCACAAAAATAACATAGGTGCAAATGTATTTACCTCATCATCTTTCACATTGTATGAATTCTCATTAGTATTTTCAGTCATTCACAATGACAATATTTTCTTGGCTCATTTGGCCATTCATAAGATTCTTTATTCCTTGCACGATGGACTTATTTCATATTCCATACTTTTACCTCTTGCAATTTCAAAGATCACCATCAAATATCAACATATAGAATATTTCAGAAATTATATACTTCAAATCCATTTGAAATGGGAACTACGAACATAAATGGTTTCTTCCCAAAATATGAGGCATGCCAACCAAAAATAGAAACACACATGAAAAATTATAAACAATCAATATACCATTTATTCTTGCAATACTCTTCCCCCAAAAATGACAATGTACAATTTCAACACATGAGTATATAGAACTCGAATCACATTGGATATATTTATCAAGCAAGCAATAGTTAAAGCAACCATTTATGGGCATGCATTGAGTACAAAAGCCTTTAGGCAGTTCTATTTTTGAAATCATTTTTAAACAATCTAGTCGAGGCTCATTTCATATTCACTACAAAAAAAATGGATAAATTGCGGAGGTTAAAATTGCAGTTTGCGGAGGTTAGATACCTCCGCTATTTGTTGTCACGGCGGTTGAGCAGGCCCCCGTACTAAGCATCACCACTATTAATTTACGGCAGATAAATGTGGGGGTTTCCCGAACCGCCATGACAGCGAATAGCGGAGGTTTCTAACCTCCGCAAATTGCAATTTTAACCTCCGAAATTTCATGCTCGAAAATAGATTTTTATTTTTAAAATTTAATTTTTTTTGAGTGTAGGGGTTGTAAACCCCCGCAATTTCTCATCAATTTGTCATACGTTTCCCCTAATATCAATTGATAATTACGCTTAAACCAAAATATTAAAATTAATAAACATCAATATTTTATTAACCGTAAAAAATACTATGACAGAGTAGTATCATATGTCATCAAGCTAACTTAGAACATAGTTAACCGTCTATATTAGTCAGCTATTACATTGTCCTAATACATCCACTTCAATTAAAATGAATCTCAATGGCTGTCACTGGGATTACTAGCGCCAAAAAAGTTTCTTGCATCCGTCGGTAAAAAGGGTCCACTAGCTCATCACTTGGCTGCAACAGAAAGTAAAAAAAAAATACAACTATTAAGAGGAGTATCGGGAAATAAGTCATTGAGATAAAATATATGTTGTCTACTTAAACCAACAAAATAGAATGAAACATGACAAGGTACAAAGCCTCTAGTCTAAAAGGTAGACGGTATGCAACACGAATACAAAGAGAATAAAGCATTTGTTTAATAAGTGATACAACATTACTGTGCCACAGAACCAAGAAGCAGTGATACAACACTGCTGCTACCACCCACTACTTAGGAAACAGAATGAATAACATTGATTTCAAATCCATTCATAGCATTCTCTCAGTATCTATACTGATAAGTAAGTATTACTCAATAGGGAATTTTCTCACCATGTGATAGAACATGCAATTAATGGGAGAGGAACTCTGTGGTTTGAGTGTAAAAAACCTAACAAATCTGGAGAATCAACTGAAAATGAGCTTAAGGGGCATCCGTATGAAAAAGGTCAGCAACCAACTTGATACTATCTAATTAATATTGGAACTGTAAAATACTAGTAGGAACTAAACATATTCTGGCTTTATAGGAACAAATATTAAAGGATGAAATTCAAGAGCTAACTCAAAAGATATGTGCAAAACTGTACCAGCTTTCATCATGTCAAGAATAGAACCAATGCACATCAAAAGGCTCAAAGAAATCTAGTAACTGGAATTAACAATTGACTGTAATGCAACTATCTTTTATCTGTTAAATTTCATGCTATAAACAGGAACTGAATCAAAGGCTCATATACATTGATCCAATGTAATAGAAACTAAAACCACAAGTCTTGTAAAGATTGTTGAAAACAACAGAGCCAGCGTGCCATGCTAATATTCCAGATATGCAACTCTCAATGTAGTAAAATTTTCCATGTCAAACTTCTTTCACTTTTCCCCTTCTTCAGTAAACATGCAGAAGAAAGATTTCCAACCAAACAAATGATCCCTTTTCTTAACAAATAATTTGTCATAAAGAGGATTCCCATTAACAGAAACAATCATGAATGTAACTTACACATATTTCTTTTGCCTCCTTATTTACATATGATCCATCTTTTTCGTATGTGTAGCAAGATAAAGTTATGCTCGTCCAGGCTTTCTCCCTGTCTCAGCCATCTATGTATGAAAACAAAAATAAGTCAGAATAGTTTAATTAAAGAAAAAGAAATAGATACAATATCTAAAATTTAAATAGTAAAGTAAGGTAAATAATGTGACATCTTTCACCATTTCAATCCTTCTTCTAGAATTAGGTTTGGAGCCACCGGTGTGTGAAACTGTTTGTTTCTTCCGATTTTCAGCATTTCTTTTATACATGTTCTAATAATAAGATACATTTCAGTCAATTATATAAATGAATAATCATATTTTTATGCATTTCAATGTGACATTTCAGAAAAATACCTGAGTTTCTTCTTTATAACGGTAGTTCACAAAGGAAGTCCATTGATCCCGTGTAATACCTACCGAAACATTATCCATAATCTCATCTTTGGTTTTAAGCGGGTCTTTAAACTCATACCACAACTTCTTCCTACTTGCAGTCCACTTCTTTGCAATAGAGCGATAAACATATTCCCGTGCAACTTCCTCAATGGTCATAAAACAGAAATGAGGCTTCAAAAATAAATTTTGGTTAGTTTATCTTTTATATACAAATATAAAAACAAAAGACAAAATAGAGGTAAAGTTATAAAGATATAGAGTTTATACCTTTATAATGTTATTAAAGCAGTCGTTAAAGTATGACTTAGGCATATCCGACCATTTATCAAAGCTAATTGGAAATATGGTACAATCAGTTGCTAAAAGGCCACATACGCCTGCAAAAAGGTCTTGTGCTTCACCAATCGGATCCAAGCAATCAAACTCCACCACAACACGTTCTCCCTGAGGTAAACTTAATGCTTCTCTAGTCTTCAATTTGAGCCTTTTGGTATCTCCATGTGAATCTTTAATAAATACAAATAAAAGCAAAAAAGTGAAGGTAAGAGATATGGTATAGAGAGGTCTCAATAATTCATTATATTGAAAGATACTATTACTGTGAAACTAAGAACAACTTGACCATATGAAACAAGCGATTTAAGAATATAAAAATTGCATCATAGAATATAAAAAAGTAGACTTTTACTGATAATTGTCATATGAACAAGCAGTTCAAGAATATAAGGAGATGAAGGCAGCATCTTCAAGTTCAAATATAAACAACTTGCATAAAGTCTGCGACTTTAACTGAAAATTATCATTTATGTAAACCCAAAATTGTAATCTATCCAAGACTTTAAGTGAAAATTGTAATCTATCCAAGACTTGTTGAACTAGTTTTGCTTGTGATATTGCTCTGTACGAACTTGGTTGTTTTTGGAGTTACCCTTTGTAGGCATGGTAGGTTTGATGGTACTTATTGGAACTGATAATGTATGAAAACAGTAACAACTAACAACAAACAATGACATCTATGATCAACTTGAGTACAATACTGAAATTTTTGCAGATCTAAATATGAAATTGCATTGTCAATTTATAGTATTAATTTTTTTTTTGGAGAGTGGACTACTAAAAAATGTGATCAGGATAAAGGTTTATGATGTTTGCTGTGGTGGGGTCATGGCAAGCCAATGCGTTTTTTGATCTCATGGTACCTTGGGACATTTGGTTGACCTATAGACTCATGCCTGCTTGAATAAACATAAGTTTGATAATAGACACATAGTGAGCCCTCATAATGCTAGTTGAGTTTTTGTCTTGTGATTATTAACTGCTACATCCATGGATTTGCAAAGCAGAAAAGATAAAAATATTCGAATACTCAGTGTGAAATGAGATATTGGGACGGTCATATAATATTATACAGTTAGAGATGCTAAACGAAACCTTTCTTAGCGTTACTGTTCTAACAAAAGAAGAGCAACTACTGAAGAAAAATGGGGCTTCTTAGATGGACCAGCTATGTAATTTTCAACTTTCTAGATTGCTATGCTTCCAATCCAAAAATAAAATTTCAATGGCGACGTCGACCTCTCTTTTCAACGACCAAAAACAAAAGCAGCGAATGCCATGATACTCCAACACACAAATTGTTCAAAGTTTTCCAAATAAGTCTAGCTAAGTTTTACCATTATAAATATTTCTGCAGAAAATATTTTTTAAACGAAAAGTACTTGTTCGAAGATGGACGGAAAAAATGGGTTTGAATCAATGGTTAGAATAATGGCTGAGAATGGATAAAAATGACAAAACCCTTCCAAGTTGAGTTTTGTACCAAAATATACTAATAAGAAAAGGAAAATGAGAGAGGCAGTGGAATTGAAATTTTAAGTTTATCCAAGGTCAGAGTCACAGCAACAAATATACAATGCAGAGGAAACGAGACAAAGAAAAATTCATACTGATAGACCATTAGGCCTACAAAAAAACAAAAGCACACAAAAATTCCTGCAGAGAGATCGACCATTAAACCCAAAAGCACAAAGAAAGCAAGAAAAAAGCACACATAAATTCATACAGATCGACCATTTAATACACACAAAAATTCAATATCAAACACTATTTAATCATACAGATCGACCAAAATACACAAAAAATTCAAAATTAATAGAAAACCCATGAGGGGAAATAAGGAAAGAAAGAGAAAAATCAAACCTGGGAGGTGTAAAAGCGGCGGCGATTGAAGAGGAAAAGAGAAGTTAGAAGAAGAAGAAGCGGAGAACTTCGATTAATGGAGGTGTAAAACCATTAAGCGGATAACTTTGATTAAGCGGAGAACTTCGATTAAGAAGAAGAAGGAAATGAGTATTTTGTTGTTGTAAGGCGAAAGTTTTTAGGGCGAAAAAGATTGGGGAAAATGGAGGGAGTGTGAAATAAATGACCCACTATTATTTTAGTGTTGCGGATGTTTTAGACCCTGAAAATTATATAATTTTGTGGGGCTAATATATTGCTGCAAAATTATGTAAATTGCGGAGGTTACTTATGTCCTCCGCATATAAACCTCCGCAATCTACCCGTTTTTTTGTAGTGATTCTTTATCACATCCTCTCAAATCATTTGCACTACTAACCACAGTCATAACTTAGATTTTTGGGACGTTAGCCACACACTATATCCCCAATTAAATTATTTTATTTCCAACCATCTTTATAGGTTATCAACAATAAAATATTTTCAATCAAGACTTTAGATACACATATGAGCAATTAAGAGTCTTAAGCATATTGAGTTTTCTCACACAATTTGGCATCATAACCTTCATTTGAAACACAACTCAAAGACATAGTATTTTAATACATATATTATTCTTGAACACATTCCCAAAAGATAACATAATGTGATAGAAACATTCGGAATACGTTTTAAATACATAGTTCTCGACACTTTGCTTATTCGGGACAATCAAATTTATTGGGAACATCTCGGAACATAGAATAAGGAACTTGAGACAACCATACTTGAAACTTATGAGAGCATCATTGGATTCAATTCTAAGAGAATAGTTTAGCCAACATACCTTGCTTTGAGCTTTCCTTAAATTACTACAACGTACCGCAAATTCGAGAAATCCCAATCTATTTTGAGACATAACAAAAATTAAACCATAATTAGGAAGATATGCATGGTCTCATCTCATTTGAGCATTTTATCAAACACTAGGTGTGCAAATTTAACCACAAGGTTCTTTTATAAGATTTCCTTCACTACACAACCCAATCCTTACTTATTTAAGCTCAACAATCTTCCCACAAATCTTATTGGTAAATGCATATATAGATAATACTCTCATACCCAAGAATCATACTCCTAATCAACCATCCTCTACCCAAATTCGAAATTAAAAATGAGGGTATGTAATCTTACCTCTTAGGTGAAGAACTTGTGGGTTTTCCTTGTTAATCTTCTAAGATTTGAGCAAGACTTGATGAATAATTAGCCTAGGGTTTCCTCTCTCTCTAAAAAACTCTTCCTTCTCTCTAAAACATCAGAATATTTGCTCAAAAATGACACTTTATGTGTATTTAACGAAGTAGGGTCGGATTTTTAAAACCCAAAAATGGAGCTCCGGAACAAGGTCTGCGATCGCCTATGTGATCGCATAATTGGTATGCGGTCCGCATACTGGCCGCATAGTGGGCCGCAGAAATATCTTCTTTTGCCGGAAATTTCTATTTACTCTAAAATCCTTAAACACGTAAAAACCAATTCGGCACCACGAAACATTATTTCCTTTTGCAAAACAAAACAAATTACTAGGATTTACACTTAAGTACTTCAAAATTTTTCGGGGTGTTACAGCAAGCCAGAACCCGACTAGGCTCCGAAACATCTAATCTAATAAACTGGTTGGCTAAGGCCTGAACATCCAATGCTAGTGGACTCTCCGCTGCAGGTAGAAATGCTAAAATGCCTAAGCTCTCCACCTTTCGACTCAAGGCATCGGCCACCACATTGGCCTTTCCGGGATGATATATAATAGTGATACCATATTCTTTAAGCAACTCTAACCACCTCCTCTGCCGCAAATTAAGGTCTTTTTATTTGAACAGATGTTGTAGACTCCGGTGGTCGGTATAGACCTCACAAGGGATACCGTATAAATAGTGCCGCCAAATCTCAAGGCATGAACATAGCTACCAATTCCAAGTCATGAACCGGATAATTCTTCTCATGAACCTTCAGCTGCCTAGACGCATAGGCAATCAACCTACCGTCTTGAATCAACACTTCCCCAAGGCCAACACGTGACGCATCACAATACACAGTGTAAGACCCCAAACCCGTAGGCAATACTAACACATGAGGTTGTCGTCAAAGCATTCTTGAGCTTTTGAAAGCTCTCCTCACACTCCTCGGTCCATCTGAACGGAGCACCCTTCTGGGTCAATCTAGTCATAGGTGCATCAATGGATGAGAAACTCTCTATGAAATGAAAGTAATACCCGGATAAACCAAGAAAAATACGAATCTCAGTGGCTGAAGATGGTCTGGGCCAACTCTGCACTGCTTCATTCTTCTTCGGATCTACCTTGATCCCCTCACTTAACACCATATGAACCAAAAACATCACCGAATCAAGGCAGAATTCACACTTTGAGAATTTTGTATACAACTTCTTTACTCTCAAGGTTTGGAGCACGATCCTCAAATGCTGCTCATGATCCTCCCGGCAGCGGGAGTACACTAAAATGTCATCAATAAACACAATGACGAATGAATCAAAATAGGACTGGAATACATTGTTCATCAGGTGCATGAACGCTGCTGGGGTGTTGGTCAACCCATATGACATCATAAGGAACTCGTAATGACCATACCGATTCCTATAAGCAGTCTTCGGGATATCCGAATCCCGAATTTCAACTGATGATACCCTGACCGTAAATCAATCTTTGAGAAAACTCTAGCACCCTGTAGTTGATCAAATAAGTCATCAATGCGTGGAAAATGGTACCTGTTCTTCACTGTAACCTTGTTCAACTGCCAATAATCAATACTCATGCGCATAGAACCATCCTTCTTCTCCACAAACAAGACCAGAGTACCCCAAGGTGACATACTAGGCCGAATGAAACCCTTATCAAGCAACTCTTGCAACTGATCCTTCAAATCCTTTAACTCCGCTAGGGGCCATACGATATGGTGGAATAGAAATAGGCTGAGTGTTCGACAACAAATCAATACCAAAATCGATATCCCTATCGGGCGAAGATCTATCGGAAATACATTTGGATAGTCTCTCACTATCGGAATTGACTTAATGGTAGAGTATTAACACTGACATCTCTCACAAATTACCCCTCTACTCCAGCCGCATCACACTGCCGTTTAACCATCCGCTATGCCTTAAGGAAGGACACAACCTACTAGGAACATAATCCAAAGTACCCCTCCACTCCAACAACGGTAAACCTGGGATAGCCAATGTCACCGTCTTGGTGTGACAATCTAGAATAACATGATAGGGTGACAACTAGTCCATGCCCAAGATAACATCAAAGTCTACCATACCGAGAAAAAATAGATCAATTATGGTCTCAAAAACACCAATAACAACTAAATACGACCGATACACATGGTAACAAATAATAGAATCTCCCACAAGCTTGGACACATAAACAGGAGAACTCAAAGAATCACGATATATACCCAAATACAGAGCAAAGTAAGATGATACATATGAGTAAGTGGAGCCTGAATCAAATAAGACTGATGCATCTCTATGACAAACCAGAACAATACATGTGATAATCGCATCTGATGCAACTGCCTCCATCCTACTCGGAAAAGCATAACATCCGGCCTGGCCTCCCCCTCTAGGGCGACCCCTACTCGCCTGACCTCCACCCCTACCTGACTGTGTAGGTAGAAAGGCAACTGGAGTAGTAACCATGACCTAAGAAGTCCGGTACCCTATGGAATACGTGGAGCTTGAGTAGTCGATGGAGGTGCACCCCTCCTGAGTCTGGGACAGTCTCTCACCATATGATGAGTATCACCACATTCAAAACAAGCTCTTAGAGGACGTGGCTGCAGACACTATCTTCGGCCTGGTCGGATGGACTGACCACTGAGAGCACCCCGTGCAAGAGATGCACTAGACAGTGGCGGTGCATAATGGGAAACCTGAGACCTGGAAGTAGCCAGAGTACCACTAGAAGCTAGAAGTGCTGAATGAACTGGCCGGCTCACATATCCTCTACCATGACGGGCTGCAACTGGGGCACATGCACCACTATATCTGCCAGAATCTCGAGGCCTCTTGGCCACCCCGTCCTCTCTCTCCTGGCTCCGCATACCCTCCTATCACCGTGCGATCTCTACCACCTACTGATATAGGGTATCTATCTCCAACTCTCGAGCCATGCTGAATCTAATACCATAGTTGAGCCCCACGATAAATCGACATACTCGCTCTCTAACTGTGGAAACTAAGGTAGGTGCATGTCTGGACAACTCACTGAATCTGACAGCATACTCTGACACTATCATGGTACTATGGGCAGCTTCTCAAACTCCACATGCCATGCATCTCAAAGTCTCTAGGTAACAAACTCTCTCAAGAACATCTCAAAAAACTAAGCCCATGTGACTAAAGCTGCATCGGCTGGGCTATCCTCCTCGTAAGCCCGCCACCACTAATACGCTGGTCCCGACAACTGGAATGTAGTAAATGAAACCCCGCTAGTCTCAACAATACCCACGGTGCGGAGAGTATGATGGCATTTCTCTAGGAAACTATGTGCTTCCTCTGTAGCTAGGCCGCTGAAAGTAGGTGGGTGATACTTCTTGTACCTCTGAAGTCTAAGCTGCTCCATCTCAGATGCTGCTGCCCTAACCTCGGGCTGAACTAGAATAACCGGCTGCATCGGTATAACCTCTAGGACCTAGTCAATATAGACCTGCTGCTCTGGGGTATGGGCTGCGAGAGTTTGAGCTCCTCCCCCAACCTGAGATGTGGCTAGTGAAAGTGGAATCAATCCCGTCTGAGCTAGACTACCAAACATGCTCAAGAACTATGCGAGGGTCTCTTGAAGTGCAGGGGTGGTAACATGCTCCTCAGGTGCCTGCCCCCCAACTAGAGCTACTGGTGGCCACTAAAATCGCAGCTCGGGCAGGTGCTATGGTTGCACCATGTGCCCCTCCACAACATCTGCCCCGACCTCTCGTAGCTCAAGCAAGGTGCGCGGGTGTTTGATCATCAGATCGAGCGGTGCGTGCCCTCACCATCTGTGAGAGAACATAAAGACAAATATTCATAATTTCGAATTCAACCAATTCGCACGATAAGGAATCAAAGGAGTGAAGTTTTCTAACAGTTCCGTAAACTCTTGAAGATAAGTATAGACATCTCCGTACCAATCCGCGAGATTCTACTAAAATGCTTATGACTCATTACAACAATGAACCTAGAGATCTTATACTAGCTTGTCACGACCCCCATCTCCCACTGTATGATGTCGTGATGGCACCTAGTCTCTAAGACTACGTAAGCCTAACATGCATGAAGAAATAACGAAAATAACAATAAAACTTCAATATAAGCCATACATCTATCATAAAGGAATGCCACAATACATCTGACAATAACTCCCAAAATCTGGTGAGACTGAGTCATAAGCTCTACACGAATATACTGAACCAATCCCTAATACATCACTGTCTAAATAAAGAGTAAATAATAGAAAAGATAGAAGAACAGAGGGTGACTCTGAGACCTGCGAATGCCGCAGGTATACCTTGAAGTCTCTGGTCCGAAAGCTTAACTCACTGGTGCCTAGCCTGGTATGAGGTACCTATATTTGCACAAAAAGATATGCAGATACGTAGTATGAGTACACCACAATGCTACCCAATAAGTATCAAGCCTAACCTTAGTAGAGTAGTGACGAGGTCAGGTCAAGACACCTACTGGAATAATTAAAGAAGCTGAACATGTGTGGTACAGTACAATAATGGAACAAGGAAATGATACAGTAAAGAAATACAACAAGATAAGCTCTATTGAAATTAAGGCGATTAAGGCATCACGGAAGGAACACATATTATGAATGCCAAGGAAACAATGCAGACAAAACACAAGTAATGTAAATGAAAGGTAACAACAAGAATCACGTCCGAGGTACCGCCTCATATCTCATTTCACAAACACAATCACAATCTTTCCTTATATCACCGCGGGAGCCTTACATTTAGTTTTTTAAAATCAGTTTTCCCAAAATAGCTACTAGCATTTTAGCCCACCTTATCACACCGTGTGGCTTTAAGTAATTCCCTTACTAGTAACACGTGTATCAAGCCCACCTTATAACCCCTATCCTTATACCACCGCAAGGAAATCAATATCACAACATCTCACAACTCGAACCTAAAGTGTCCTAATACCACAACTTGCCAAAAGAATCAACAATAACAATGTTTCCACAATAAACAGCTTGTGGCTCAACCACAATGTATACAAGAATCTCAACAATAGCAGCTGAAAGTGAATAATTCAATAAAAATGGTATTTCAATGATTTACATTTTTGCGTCAATGTGATCACGACTTTTACAACTTCAACACTGAAACTCAACAATAAGATATTCCAAGAAACAACAACTTCAAGTAAGGCAACTCAATAGTTCAATAATTAACAAGAGGATAAGGAAACAATAACTTCAACTAAACATGTCAGGGCAAATAACAAGTAGATGGGATACATGTTAACAGTGTCAAATAAAGCATGTAAGGATAGATTAACGATGATGAACATAACACAAGTTATGACAATTCGATTAAAGACATGAAAAGAATCTACATAGCTTAAACCAGTCAATTACCACATTTAGCCCGTGTACCCACTCGTCACCTTGCGTACACGACTTTCACGTACCACAATTAACACAAAACAACACCAATCCTAAGGAATAATTCCCCCACACAAAGTTAGGCAAGATACTTACCTCAAAACATGCTAACTCAATCCACTAGTAAGCCTTTTCTGCGAATATGCAACTTTGAACGGCTCAAATCTAGCAAAAATAACTTTATACCATAAATACAAACCATAAGAAACTATTATGGATAATAAAGATGCAATCTTTAAAGAAAATCAAAAAGTCAACCCCAGTCTTGCATGTCAGAACACGGCCAAACTTACAAAAATCTGAACACCCATTCAACAACGAGTCCAACCATGCTAAAATTATTCAATTTCGACCTCAAATCACCTTTCAAATCCTCAAAATATAGTTTATGAAGTTTTCACAAATTTACCCAAATTTGCCAAATCAAAACACTAATTAAATAATAAAAATAATGATGGATTCATGTATAATAGCCAAATCTGAGTTAGAATCACTTACCCAATCAACTCCTTGAAAATCTCTCTCAAACTCGCCCAAAATCGAGCTCTCTAACTCAAAATATGGATAATGAAATAAAACCCTCGATCTGCCCCTTTTTTGCCCAGTGATTTTGCTTCTGCAGACCTACAGTCGTTTCTGCGACTCTGCACCTATGGAAATTCCATTGTAGGTGCGGCTCTCACTTAAGCCCAGGCAATTCCGCTTATGCGGACACAAAAGCGCATTTGCACTCACGCTTCTGCAGGCAGTGGCTCGCTTTTGCGAGTCCGCTTCTGTGAAGGGTTGACCGTAACTGCGGTCCTTCTCAAGCCCATTAAAATCCGATTCTGCGATAACCGTTTCGCACCTGCGGCCAAACCCACCGCAGGTGCGATGACACCAGACTTGAGCAACCTTCAGCAATCAACAAGTCCAAAAATGATCCGATTTCAATCCGATTCACACCCGGGGCCCATGGGACCCGGTTTGAATATACCAACAAGTTCCAAAACACATAACGAACCTACTCGAGGCCTAAAATCACATCAAACAACATCAGTTCTACGAATCGTAACCCAATTCAAACCTATTGAAACCATTAACATCCAGCTTCCAAAACAAATGTCGATTTATACCAATCCAATTCCGACTAACCTCAAACTTTGCACACAAGTCATAAATGATATAACGAACCTATTCCAACTTCCGTAATTGGAATCCGACCCCGATATCAATAAAGTCAACTCTCGGTCAAACTTCTCAACCTTCAAAATCTTCAACTTTCTAACTTTCGCCAATTCAAGCGGAAATAACCTACGGACCTCCAAATTAATATACGAACACACTCCTAAGTCCAAAATCACCATACGAATCTATAAGAACCGTAAAAACTCCATTCCGGAGTCGTCTACATAAAAGTCAAACTCTGATCAACTCTTCCAACTTTGGGACTAAGTGTCCCACTTCACTCCGAAACTCACCCAAAACCAAACCAACCACCCCAGCAAGTCACATAATCACAATATAACATAAATGAGAAAATAAATAGGGGAGCAGGGCTAAAATATTAAAAAGGACCGGCCGGGTCATTACAGTAATGTTTTTCGTAATTTGACCTCAATTTGAGGTCTAAATCACAGTTTTACAAAATCCCAAAATTCTACCCACAATTCCCCAATTTCTACTACACCAATCCTAGATTTGATGATGAAATTCATGAAAAAGCAATAAAAGTTGATTGAAAACAAGTTGAAGTTACTAACCTATGAAGTTGGGAAGAAACTGCTCTCCCAAAATCGCATCTATGAAGTCTAGGGTTCAAAAATGATGTAAAATGAGCTAAGTCTCGAATATCCCCATATTTTACCCAGCTGCAGATATCACAATTGCGAACTTTTATTCACAATTGCAATGCTCGCAAATGCGAACCACTCATCTAAAATGTGATCAATGTCTGAGCACTACAGAAGTCGCAAATGCGACAAAAACCCTCCATTTGTGAAGTCACCAACCATCGAAAATGCGAAGGCTAGACCAACGCCCCTATTGCAAATACGACACTGCCATCGCAATTGCAATACACACCATCTCGCAAATACGAGTCCGACATCGCAAATGCAAGTCTCGCATTTGCGAACAGGTCTTCGCAAATGCGAGACCTATAGGTTCACAACACCAGTTTTCAACAGCCATGCCAAAGCTTCGGGCAACGCATCCAAAACTAAACCGATCCCCTCGAGCTCCAATCCAGACATTCACACAAGTGTGATAACATTATACAAACTTACTCTCAAGTTCAAATCACTAAAATATCATCTAAAATCAAGAATCGATCATTAAAATTCAAGATTTTCAAGTTTAAAACTCAATGTTTCTTAACTTTTCACATAATGTGCCAAAACGGACTTGAGTCACCCGGGACCCCCAACCGAACATGTGTACGAGTCCAAAATCATCATACGAACTCGCCAGAATCGACAAAACACCGATATGAGGTCGTTTACCAAAAACGTTGACCGTGGTCAACTCTAGTCATTTTAAAGTTAAAAATCACATATTTTTTTAAAATTTCACATATAAACTTTTCGAACATCGACATGGACTACGCACACAATTCATAAATTATCAAATTGAGCTATAAAAAGTCTCGAAACACAGAAAAAGCTAGTACTACAAAAAAGCACACTTGCGTAATAAGATTTATCTAGAATTTATTGTACTATAATACAGTTTAAAAATAAATATAATCTATTAAAATATAGACCGACGGTAAGCATTTACATTTTATTGGATCTAAATCCGTAAAATATTTGAACTATATTAAGTTTATGACATATTAATCCAAATAAATGATATAGGTTAATATAATTATTTAAGTTCAATAAGTATAGATTTAATTAAAGTCCAAATCCATTAGGTTAGCCATTTAATTGGGCTATAAATAATGAGCCCACTTTGTAAGTCCAATATATCATCTTATCTTATAGGTCCAATTTGGTGCCACACGTCTGTACACTAGTCAAATAAAATATTCAATAGGAATACGCCACATGTCAAAATGACATGGCTTGCTAATTCAAATTAAAGGTCAATGAAATTGTGCCACGTGTACAAATGACATAATTTAGTCAATCAAATCTGGCCTTATCACTTCAATCTGATTGGCAAAAAAAGAGTTTGTCCTCATACATAATTCGTCTGTCCTACTACTATAAAATAGGGGTTTTATAATTCAGAAAGAGGACTAAAATTCAAAAACAAAAGCAAGAGGGATCTCGTGGATCAAATATTGCAGATTTCCCTATAAGCATTCAAGCACTCAAGATATCAAACTCAAGCTCAAGAACAAAAAATAAATCAAGATTCAAGGATAATTCAAATTATTTGTCCGTGCTAATTGTTGATTAGCATGATTTTAGGAGATTTGATTATATTTAGGATATTGTTGATTAGCATGATTTTAGGAAATTTAATTATATTTAGGAGATTTGATTTGATAGCTGGACTGATTGTATAGATTTATTTTATGGAAAGGTCCAAAATTATCCCTATACTATCAAATATTATTTAAAATTTCCATCGATTATACTATTTAGTCGATTGAATCCTTAACATTATACTTTTTCCAGATTTACCCTTAATTTAAATGGCTGGCTATGTGTCACTTTTAGACTCAATTGACACATCACTAAATTAAAATACCCGATAACTCTCTTATCCACCCCGTTATCCGACCCTAAACCCCTCCTAAAATAATCCCACTAGACACGACCCCATTCCCACTCCCTCACCTATCTTCCCTCTTCTCTTCTCTCCTCTCCCCTCACACCAAAATAGCCGAAAATGGCAGCTCACCGAAACATTTCTCCGGGAAGCATTAACCTCCACTATACTGGCCCAATCTTTGTCTCCCCTTCTTCTTCTTCTTCTTCTTGTTTTGTCATCCAAATAGCAACTCCATTCCCCCAAACAAGCAAAAAGAACGATTCTTCTTGTTTTTGTTCTTCTTCTTCTTCTTCTTCTTCTTCTTCTTCTTCTTCTTCTTCTTCTTGTTTTTTCATCCAAATAGCAACTCCATTCCACCAAACAAGCAAAAAGAACTGGAAAACATTTGCCGGAAAAATCACAAGGCCACCACCACCGACTACCTCTACTCTCTCTCTCTCACTTTTTTTCCTCTTCATTTTTTCAACCACCATGAACACTGGCGAGATCCACTATAGATCTTGACCAAAAAATTTCCAAAATTTACCACCCCTCCTCTATTTGTTTCAATTCAGTTTCTCTTTCTTCTTTCCAATTTGTTAGATCTAAAAAATATGAGATTCCGCCCCTTTTTGATCTTCGCCGAAAAACGGATCCTCGTATTAATATAAATCTTTTTTATGACCATTTGAAATCTTCTTGTGTTAAATAGAATTTTCAGTCACCGTGAAAAACCTTGCTTCAAACTTTAGCTAATAAGGAAGCATAATCTCGTATTGAACATTCTATTCATTTGTTCTTTCAACTTCATCCCATTTTCATTCGTTTATTCCAACTTCTACTTACAAAGATAATTTCAAATAAGAATTGCTCATCTCTGGTGGGATAATTTGGAGGGGGAGGGGGTTTATGGTCGGGCAACGGGGCGGATAAGAGAGTTATCGGGTATTTTTAAATTAGAGACGGGTCAATTGAGTGTGAGAGTGACATGTGGCTAACCGTTTAAATTAAGGATAAATTTAAATAAAAGTATAACGATAGGGATTCAATCGACCAAATAGTATAACATAGGGAAATTTTATATAATATTTGATAGTACATGGGAAATTTTGGACCTTTTCTATTTATTTTATAGTCTTAATTAGCATTAAGATCCTTGTATAAATTTTCTTGCTCGTAGCACTAGGATTCCGTTTTTATCAAAGAGGTCCAATTTTCTCTTTCTTGGTGGTTGTCCTCAACACAAACTCCTTCTCGTCAATTTTGCTTTTGGAATTTTATTTTCTGTTGGAGTCGCTAGAACATTCCGAGCTTATCCCTACCAATTTTGATTTTTTCGTTCACTGAAGTTAAGGTTCCATTGAGACAGATTTGGTATCCGGCGAGGCATATTATTTTTGAGCAATTTCTTTCGATTTCTTCTGATTGGGCAGAAAATATGGAGACATTCAAGGAGATGGTTTCTGGAAAAATCTTGTCTTCGGATAAAATTCAACTTCTCCGTTGCCTCCTAGCCAAAATTGACGCCGTTAATATTGCCACATCCTATTATGTGCAATCAGGTATTGCCTTTGCTACTCATCTTAATTCTTGAATTGTTGATTCTGGTGAAAATAGACATACGACGGGCTCTTCTAAAGGCATTCAAAACTATTTTCCGTGTCTCAAAGGAGATAATGTTAAAATAACCAATAGTTCTTTAACATCTATCTATGGAACATGTTATGTCATTTGTACTTCTAATATTAAACTATCATCCGTGCTCCATGTACTTGAGTTCCCTGTCAATCTGAGTAGTGAAGAAGTATAGAGCACTTTGGTTGTTGTTGACCAGCGGAAAGCATGGGAAAAAGACGCACAAACGAAAAAGGGCTAAAAGGGACGAAGTAATTTTGTATATAAAGATATGGATTTCCGGATTTAGATCAAAATTACATTCTCCAAACCCTATACTCATTCGTGTTTCACTTGTGCGTTTACAACATCCATTGCTTCTGACTACGTCGATGAAATAGGACCGCGCAAAATACCCACAACTAGAGCTTGCTTTTCTCTCGCTCCGTTGGCCCCCACCTGTCTTCTTCCCATTATAGTGTTGAATCGACGACCTATTCTAAGTAAGAAGAGCTTTTTGGATTTGAAAAAAAAGAAATAACTAAGCTGACAATGACATATTTTTTATTTTGTCAGAAGATTCCACCGAATATACTTTCTAAGGGTATGGTAGAGAGGCTTGAGAAGGTGGAAAATCCTTCAGTGAAGAACTAACGAGAGGCTAAATTCAAACACACCCAAAATCTACAAGAATCATACGAGCATCTATGGAGCGTAGCAAAGAACCTTTGCTTCAGCTCTCGTCACCTCACTCAATCCTATAACGGAAACTCGAGTTGAGGCGCTGAAAGCGAGAAATGAAGCACTTCTTTTAACAAAAACAAAAACCCCATGAATCAGTAAAGGCCATCTGTTAGTGCCATCACCAAAGCTCTAAACTGTAAAATCGAGTTCTTTCCCAATCATTGTATTTTTCAGGATCTTCAAACAAGAAAAAGAATTGGCAGCGGTAGATTGCATGATCGCTTGTATATATTAGATGGAATTCAAAACTTTGGTCAAGCCTCTTTTGGGAAGATAAGGATGTCAACCAAGAAATAATATACCGACATAGACGGTTAGGACACACATCATTCTTTGTTTTGAAGCAGTTATATCCCGATTTATTTTCAAGGACTTAATTTGAATCTTTATTCTGTGATGCATGTGAATATGACAAGCATACTAGAAAGTATTATCAGGTGAGTGATAATAGAAGCACAACTCCATTTATCACTATTTATCCTGATGTATGGGGTCCTACTCAAATTATTTCTTTGTCTGATACTCGATGGTTTGTTACTTTCATTGATTGCTGCACTAAGATGACTTGGGTATATTTGTTGAAAGTCAAAAGTGAAGTTTTCTCTTATTTTCAGTCATTTTATAAGATAAATTGTACTCAGTTTGATGCCAAAATAAAAATCTTGAGAACTGACAATGGCAATAAATACATTGATAAACAATTTGGTGCTTATTTTAAGTCCAATGGGATAGTCCATTAGACTAGTTGTCCTTACACTAGTGCACAAAATGGGGTCGCTGAAAGAAAGAATAGGCATTTGTTAGAAGTAGCAAGATCTTTTATGTTCACCATGCATCTACTAAAACCTTACTGAGGGGATGCTATTCTGGTGGCTGCCTATCTTATCAACAGAATGTCACTTAAAACCCTTAATTTTCAAAGTCTCCTACAAGCCTTAAAGGGTAAGAATAAATTTACTGTTCCTCCAAAGGTGTTTGGGTGTATTTGCTTTGTCCATATTGGTAATTCTGAAAACTTGATCCTAGAGCTATAAAGTGTGTTCTCATTGGGTATTCTCTGACATTGAAATGTTATAAATGTTATAATCCTTCCTCTAGGAGATATTTTGTTAGCATAGATGTTACCTTTCGAGAATCTGAGCGCTATTTCTGTATTACGTCATCACCTCTTTAGGGGGAGAGCAGTAAGGAGGAAGAGTTGATTCTACATAGTTCCATTACTGGACATCTTGATGACATTGTCATAGGGAAAGTAAAATTGGAGGAAGAATTTAGGAGGAGAGACTGATAGGCATGTGGTGTAGCACCCCAGAAATTTTCTAATGCTTAAGGCCTTATTTGAAGGTCACTAAGGGATAAACATCTTATTGATATTCTAACAATGATGGAGGCTATAAATATATCTATTTGGTATGTTAACATGAATTGGACATGGTTTGAAGAGTTGTAAGGATGTTTAGAAGTGAGAGGAAGTAGTTTGGGTCAAGTTGGTATTGTTAAAAAGAAAAAGGATGTCCAAAGTCACACATGGAATAATTTCAAATGATCATATATTTCTAAATATAATAAGTTACGAGTCTAGTTTTCAGCGGTTTTAACAGTTGATCATTTGGACTTGTGTGCACAAAGTTATGACCAATTTAGCGAGTACTGTTCATTCTGCACGTTCGACTGCGCGGTCGCGCACCTGGGGAGAGTCTTCTGTCCTACCTGCACACTCAGATGCACGTTCAAGCCCCAGATACACGGTAGCATACCTAAAAAGGTTATAAATATCCCCTAGGTTGGGGGTTGGATGATTTGGTATCAAATTCTATTCTTTGGGGCTTTTGGAGAGGATTTCGACCATTGCTTCATTTGGGTCATACTAGATTTCATCAAATTAACCAAAAATACCAAGAGAGTATTTTCTAGGGTTTGCTTCTAAAGATATTGACTTTTTTATGGTGTTTGAGTAGTTTAAACGAATTGGAGCATTGTAGTACTAGTTTGAAGCTTGGACTTGAGGTAAGTTGATTAAAACTTACTCTTCTTGAGGGATTTTCTCTAAGAGCATGATTTGAGTTAAGACATGAGCTATTTATAAATGTGCATTTGTTTTTGCGGTGACAAGCGTGTGCGGATGTCTCCATGTACTAAAATATTATATTGCATATGAAGTGTCATGTTATTTTCAAAAAACTTATTTTAAAGATTCTTTGGTAAAATGACACTCGAGGCTAACATTGTAAGCTTATCATTAAAAAACTTATGCCGATAATAAAGGAATTAAATGTTTGAGTTCTATTGTTATCATTTTTATAAAATGAGAAGTGTAATAGTTTCAAAACCTTTACATTTTGAAATATCGCTTCGAATCTTTATGGATTGAAATCTCTTTTTATTAATTTTTTAAATGTAAAATGAGAAAGAATTTCATTTGATTTTATTCAAATGGTTGGATCAGTTACGAATTTTGTGAGTTGATAAAATAGATCATTTAAGGCTATTAAGCTATGAATCTATTCTTTAATATCAAATATTTAAAAAAGCAAGAAACTGTTGCATAATCTACAACTGAAATTGAGTTCATTGCAGCAACAACTGCTGCAAATCAAGCCTTATGGCTTAGAAAACTGTTGTTTGATCTGAATTTGAAGCACGAACAGTGCACAGAGGTATTTGTGAATAATCAAGCAGCTACTGCTGAGAAACACAAGCTGTAGGTAGTCCGCTACTCTCTATACAGTGCGCTTCTAGTGAACAGTGATGTCGTCGCACCTTTATGGCCATAAATCCACCTTCCGGTGATGAAAAGCCACCGGACCAGACTCATAAAAAGCGCCTCGACAATGCTCACAAACCCTAACTGGGCTCCCTTACCAAATCTAACCCAGCTACTATAGATTTCAATTTGAGTGGAGATATCACTCTAGCAAAATATCGCCTGGGAATTTCTGATAATGCCCATTTAATATTTGGATCAAATCTTGGAATTCCAAGCAGTGGAGATTGTTTTCCATCTAAAGAGCTATAATTCCACCAAATTTTATATCATTCCACCGTCGGAATCGTCATCCCCGATCAACTGAATATCTCCGGTGAGCACAAGTTGGTCGTGCATGGTAATACAGATGTCCAAATTGGACAAAATGTATGCGAAACTGTTTCTACAGGTAAAAAGAATATGTCTAATCCTTCTCCACTTGACTTTAATGGCTCAATTGCCACAACATTGCAAAAAACGATCTCTCCAACTTATGGTCTACCATATGTTCGAAGAAATGCAAAAGCTACTTTTACTGACTTGATTGTGGTACAAAGTGATGAAGATGTTTCTAACCCATTAAAGCATCCTCACAGTCAATCGAGCAGCATTCTCACTATACCAGGTAACAGTCCAAGCCAAAAACAATAACTTAAATCCATTACTTCCTGCTACTGGTTTTAGCCATCGTAGATGCTCAGTCCAGAGAAGAAGCACCTAAAGTCACACCATCACAACAACCCCAACCAAACCCAAGCCATCACACTGTTAGCCCCCTTACCACACAACCACAAGTAGAAAACAAAAAATGCACCAACAACATCCTCTGTACCAAGAAACCAGCATAACACTAGCAACAACAACCTTCTTAAAATGTCATCCTACTTTGACAATCCCAGTCACACCAACGCCCCCATACCATAGCCAACAATCAAACAAACTCAACCCAACACCAACATCAAAAGCCAAACTCAAGACCCTATCCCTAAGGCCAAACAACTAACTAACTCCCCTGCCCTACCACCACCCATAGTCACTCACTCATATGTAACCAAATTGAGAGCAAGCCATGAAGTAGAAATTGAACCGATAGAGTTCACACCACATAGGATCACAACAAAGCAAGGTCAACCTGCTGTGATCTTCAGCAGAAGTGACTACATGGTCAAGCTTGCAGCCAGGTGCAAATACATAATTATTGGAAAGTTCTCCAATACCATGCCTAGAATGGAGGTTATCAAAAAAAGCTTTGTCACTCAAACTGAATTGAAAGGTGGAGTAAAGATAGCACACTTCAATGCTAGGACTTTCTATATAGACCTAGACAATGAATATGATCATGTCACTGTATGGACTAGGCAATTTATTTATATACAGGGCCAAATGATAAAGCTTGAAGCCTGGACACTTACCTTCAATCCAACTGAAGACTCTCATGTAATTCCACTGTGGGTTGTCATCCCTGAACTACCTTGGCATTTATATTACATGGATATCCTTACAGTACTGCTATCTTCTGTTGGGAAAGATTTACAGTTAGACCAGTCATTATTTCAGAAAACAAAAGGGAGTGTGGTCAAAGTCAAGATGCAGATTGATCTTACAAAACCTAGACCACATCATATGTGGTTAGGATTTGATGAGAACCAAGATGTAAATGGTGATGGACAATGGCCGGAAGTGCAATATGAAAACATTCCTGATTACTGCATGTATTGCAAACACTTCAACCATACTCCAACATAATGTCCAGTTTGAATCAAAGATGAATAAAATAAAAGAAAAAGGACTCTGTCACATAGGAAGGCATCAGGGAAAGCCAACAACAGCAAAATCTTTTTGGGGTAGCATCAACAAGCCATAACCAAGGACAACAATAAAAAGAACAACAACATAAAGAAGCCAGTTCTGCACCTCAACAAATCCCTCAGGAACACCAAACATCAGGGGTCATTCCCTCAAACAATGAATGGCAAAAATAGAAAAGAAGGCATTTCAAGGGACATCAACAGCAGAACAAGAAGCAACATCAAACATATGTACCAAAGCAAACCTCTGATCACTACCAGCTGATGCACTCAAATAAGCAGTCTCAGGTAATTGAGAACTCCAAACAACAGAAGGTTAAAACAAATATGACATCCTCTACCTCTATTAATCCTCAAGTTGCACTGGAGAATGATGTTGATTCTGTGGATCAAAATCCTCTCTCTTCCCATTCCCTTGTTAATGTTGTGAATACCGCTGAAGTTATTGGATGAAGGAGAATGGTCAGGAAAGAACCTTAACTATGCAGGATGGGGATCCAAAAGGGGTGGGTATTCATCATGTTTTGCATGAGTGTGCTCTAACACCTTTGATTGACCATAGGAATGACTCTAGAACCCCTGTTACCATTGGTACACAATCAGATAAAGCTCATGATCCCGATGATGATCACTGTGAAGAAGAACAACTTGCAGTAAAAAGAATGGCCAAAGGCAAAGGTCATGCTATTCCTGATGCTCACATTCAACCTACAAGACCGAATAATAAACTAAGTCAGAAAAAGGGAAGAGCTCTCCAAAGGAAAAATGCAGGTATCAGTATAGTTGAACAATCAGAGGAACCTCTTGATAAGGCTCCTAAGATCTACTTTCAGACACCATCCCCAATGACAAGGCATCCTCCAAACCAGGAGGATAATTGTCAACTTGGTAATGGAGATGACACTCACATGGCAGTGGCACACCCTAACAAAGATAAGCTTCCCAGCACAAACACACCTACAGAAAATACTGAACCAGACCCATGGAGTCAATCTGTTCTGATGATATCTTTCAACAGACATTCACCTTCAGGTCTGGATGATGATGAGTACAGACCTATACAATATGAGGATGAGTTAACTAGGGCTTCAAAAGAGGATGACGGGTTCATTGATGGTATTGACGAAGATCAACATTATGACCTCCTATTGGCAGCAGTTAATGGTGCTTCTAAATAGGACAGTGTCATGCTCTCTCATGAGAATCCTTCCAGAATGAGACCTTCACCCAGACTTACTAGAAGCAAAGCTGCCTCAAGCAGCAGTAATCCACCAAACTCAAGAACCCCCACCATTCCTAAATGATCAGTACAATCACTTGGAATGTTAGAGGTATCAGAACCTTTGGAGTTATTGAGAGACTCAAAATACTCAAACAAATCCATAAACTTTTCTTCATTGCTTTGTTGGAACAATTCCGGGCCAACCCTGATTTCTACCTTGATTACTTCAGAATTCAGCTCTCTATAAACCAAGCTGTTGCTAATGTCAATAACAAAATTTGGCTTTTTTGGGATCAAGATTTCACTGGCACTCTTCTGGATTAAGATGAACAGCAAATGACCATTGAACTGAAGCATGTTAAACTTGGTGAAATTATTCAGCTTACAGTCGTGTATGCCAAATGCAAACCAACATTGAGAGCTCCACTCTGGGAGAATCTTAGACATAGGTCTATCATTTGCAATATTCCTTGGTATGTAATTGGGGACTTCAATATAATTGCTTCAATTGGGGAAAAGATTGGGGGAATTCACCTACCAGATGAATAAAAGCATATACTTTCTAAGCATGATTGGGGACTGTGGTCTGACTAACCTGGGCTTCTATGGACCTAGATACACTTGGTCTAATGTAAGGGGTCCATGCTATTGTGTGGAAAAGATTGGACAGAGATTTAGTTAATGACAATTGGCTGAGCTCCTTTCCTGCAACTGCCATCACTCACTTGGCTTCAACTTGTTCATATCATTCTCCTCCTCTAATGGAGATAAATGTGAGACAAGACTCAATCAAGAAATACTTTAGATTCCTCAACTGCTAGGTGAAGAATGAATCCTTTATGCCTCTAGTTCAGGAAGTGTAGAATGGTCCTATCAATGGAAGTACTATGTGGATCTTTCACCAAAAGCTCAAGGCTCTTTCTAATGCTTTGAGCAAATGGTCCAGACAACAATATGGTGACATCTTTTAGAAACCCAAAGAATTTGAACAAAAGGTCAAAGAAGCACAAGCAAAATGGGCAGCATCCAATGATCCTGGTGAAAGATAGAATTGTGCATGATCTACAGGCTCAATACACTAGACACTTGCAATTAGAAGAAGAAGTTCTGAAACAAAAAACTCAGTTGCAATGGTTCAAGGATGGTGATGCCAATTCCAAATATTTTCATAGCTTGATAAGGGGTAGAAGAAGAAAGCTTATATTCACAAAATCAAAGATGAAGATGGGGATTGGATCCAGAGTGATGAAGAAATAGGTGAAATTGCTTGCAACTACTTTGAAAATCATTTTACTGAACAAGGGGGCCTCATTAGGAAAGATCTTCTCTCTTGTATCCCTACCATGATCACTCCAGAAGATAACACAAATCTAACCAAGGATCCTACTTTAAGTGAACCAAAGGAAGTTATTTTCTCCATGAACCCAAACAACGTAGCTGGACCAGATGGAATGAATGAAAAATTCTACCAAGCCTAATGGGATGTTATCAAAAATGATTTTCTCAATGTGGTTCTTGACTTCTTTGGAGGTAGTGACATGCCTAGATATATGACAAATGCTTGCCTGGTCCTTCTTCCAAAAGTTGAATTTCCTAACTCTTTCACTGAAATCAGACCTATTAGCCTAAGCAACTTCATCAACAAGATCATTTCCAAGCTAATTTGTTCCAGGCTTGCACCAATCCTCCCAAACATCATCTCTGCCAACCAGTCTGGTTTTGTTAGAGGAAGAAGTATCTCTGAAAATATCATGCTGGCTCATGAGGTTATCTAAGGCATTAAGAAACCAAACACTAGGGCCAATATTATTATCAAGCTTGATATGTCAAAGGCCTATGATAGAGTGTCTTGGAGTTTTACATGTATCATGCTTAGAAGAATGGGGTTCAATGAGATGATTATTGACATGATCTGGAGAACCATATCCAATAACTGGTACTCTGTAATGGTAAATGGAACCAGACATGAGGGCAAAATTACTCTCCAGAATGCTCAACAATCTCAACAATGACCAGTTCTTCAAAAGTTTTTACATGGAAAAAGGGGTCCTTAAGTCAACCATTTGAGCTTTGCGGATGATATTATCATATTCATATCAGGCAGCAGGGTATCCTTACAGAAGATTATGAGAAATTTAGGGGATTATGAGAATACTTCTGGCCAGTTGATAAACAAGGCTATAAGCCATTTCATGACTCCAACTTGTGTTTTCCACTACAATGTTTCTAGAATCTCTCAAATCACTGGTTTTACTAGGAAAGAATCATCAATCACATACCTTGGCTGCCCCCTCTACATTGGAACAAAAAGAATTCTATACTTCAATGGGTTGATATACAAAATAGTGAGAAGAATCAGAGGATGGCACAGCAGAATGCTTTCTTATAGAGGAAGATCTACTTTGATCAAATATGTGCTGCAATCCCTCCCCATTCATCTGCTATCAGCTATTTCACCTCCCAAAATTGTCATGAAACAGCTGGAAATACTGGCTGCTAATTGTTTTGGGGCATGGAGAAGGATATAAACAAATACCATTGGGCTTCTTGGGAGAAGCTATCATATCCACAAGAGGAAGGGGGTGTTGGTTTTATAACTATCCCTGATGTTTGTAAGGCTATGGAATTCAAACAATGGTAGAATGTTAGAACAAAATAGTCTTTGTAGAGCACCTTCTTACTAGACAAATACTGCAAAAGATCACACCCAATCTCAAAGAAATGGCACTCTGGCCAATCACAAACTTGGAAGAAAATGATGTGTAACAAGAAAGAAGCAGAACCACATATAAACTGGAGGCTATATTCAGACAATGTAAGTTTTTGGTGGGATAATTAGTTGGGAACGGGTCCTTTAGCTAGCTACAGAACTGAGGAAGGAAGGCCAGACAACATCACTGTCTCTCAATTATAGGATTATGGAAAATGGGATCTTCAAAAGCTCCACAACCAAGCCCTAGTCCACAAAATCTCTAATATCATTCAGATCCCAATCTATTTTTCTCCTCACACCCTTGATAAACCTATATGGGTACTAACTACCTCTTGTAAATTCACTTGTGCTTCAGCGTGGGAAGCAGTTAGAAAGAAGAAATAGATCCTCTTCACCAACATGATGACATGACATAAGAGGATCCCCTTTAAATGGCCCTTTTATATATGGAGAGCCCTCAGAAACAAATTGCCCACTGATGACAGGGTCATTTCCTCTGGTCAACCTATTGTCACTAGATGTGTGTGTTGTATCAAACCTCAAGCTGAATCAATAGATCATATTTTCAGTTTGGGCCACTTTGCTAAGGCAATATGGAGGCAATTCACAGGTCCAACTGGCTTTTCTTTCAAAGCCATGCCTCTTAGATTGCTTTTGATGAAATGGTGGATGCAGAAGAGCAGGAATGATACACATAAACTTCTCCTGGATACTCTTCCAATTATCATTTGCTGGAACCTTTGGAAAAATAGATGCAATGATAAATATAGCTCCAAGCAATCATCTATGATTAGAGTTCTATTCTCCATCAACTCTGACATCAACCTTCTCCTCAGAGCCACTTATCTTTCTTTTCACTAGCCTCTTCATTGGAATGAACTTTACTTCACAATTGAAATAATGCAAAATCACATATGCACATCACATGGGACCTGGCCCAAACCTGATGATGGATTTGTCAAGCTGAACAGTGATGGTAGTGCCCTCAACAATCCAGGCAAAATTGGTGTAGGGGCAATTATTATAGATCATCTGAGGAGATTTATCCATGCCATAGCAAGTCTACTTGGAGAAATAACATGGCAGAAATTGAAGCAGCCATTACTGGTATGAAGTGGTGCCTAGAGAATTGCCATTTCAAAGTGCATTTAGAAGCTAACTCTGCACTACTTGTTCATTTGATCAACCATGAATCTGAGCCTCCTTGGAGTTTAGAAATGCAGCTGCAAAAACTGATTGACCTATGCTCCAAGTGTCATGAATTCAAATGCTCTCGTGTTTATAGGGAAGCTAAATGTCTTGCCGATTCTTATCTAAGCTCAGCCATGATCTCCCTCAAATCACCCATTTCGAGAACATCTTGACCTCCCCAAGCAAATCAGAGGTCAAATCAGACTTGACCAAATGAACACCCTAACTTTCAGACATATGAAAACAAGCAAACTTCAGCCTTCATCAAATCACACTTCCACCTCCAATTCCAATGGATATGGTTGAACATCCAAAATACCTGGTAGTAGACCATATAGTCCAAACACCAATGTTCTGGTGCAACAATTTCAACCATACCAGCTTGCTTAAGCTTTTCAGGAAAAAGACTATGACACTCTGGTTTCAACTAATAGTTCCCTCCATTTTTGCAGGTGAATTCACTGTTATCCTGCCCTGTCTACTGCTTCCTTTTCAGTGTGTGGTATTAACTCCTTTGGTATTCTTTCTGTTGGAAATCAATTAGGGGATAAGAGCAGGCATATTGTGCCATCTCTGTAGGAACACTTAGATTCCAAAACATCACCAACACAAACAAACGCACCAGCTCCTAAGGACACACACACACATATACCTTCCCTACCCTCTATCAGAAGAAACATAAACAGCAACACCACAAATAACCTCATCACCCATATATGCAACCCAAGCCCACGCCAAACAACTAGGAATCCAGTTATACACCACACCATCATCACAAAGCCTCTACCATCCAGTATTCCAAATCATATTCAATGCTTCCAAAAACCAAAACACCACCACTATACCAGCATTTCTTCAGGGACCAGTAAACACAAGAACCTGGATGCCCACCCATCTGACAAAAATGTCCTTTTTTTCTCTAACCATGGTTTCTCTTTTGCAGGTACCTACCGTTTAAAACAATTGACATACCCTCAATGTGTGGTATTAGTACTTATAGTGCTCATCCTATTGAGGGTGTATCAATTGACTAAAGCTAGTAGTATCTACAATATTAAGCATAATCAGCTCCAATATCTAATTAAAGGACTCACATCAACTCACCAACACCAGCTTCCTGAAATCCATCCTAGCAACTGGTACCTCCAGAATAAATATACCCCAAAAACCACAAGAACCTGGGCACATATATCATCACCTCCACTCAGTGTTCAAAGAGCAGCAACTCAGAAGACTTGTACTCACTACTGTCAATGCCTGCAATTCCCTAAAGATGAACACTGACGAACCCAAGCACCCTTTATTTCTAACTTGTTTGTTGTTTTTTGCAGGTACAAGAGACATATTCAAATTATTGATGCACTTGCAAAGTGTGGTATTAGCATCTCAGATGCTTATTCTCTTGCAAGTATACCAATCACCTTGGACTTGTCAAAAGGATCCTGAAAATTTGTCATAACAAACAAACACTTCTGGCAGGATCCTTTAGAGAACCCTCAATTTTTCCAACCCATCTACACAACTTGTTACACCAATATGCAGCTCTCAGAAGGACACTACTACACAAACCAGGACCTCAACACCTAACCACCAACAACCAACACCTTATTCTTCAACTCACCAACAGAAAGTTTCTGCCCAAATGGATACTTTCAGACACCAACACCAACCTGCTTCCTCTGCAGGCACTCAATAGGACACACCTAGGGGGTCAAACCTAGTTATCTTGCACTTCCCTATCAGCTCACAGAAGCAGAAGTTTACAGGATGCATCAGCTCACTTAGCTCCAGGTCACCAGTTAAACCTACCTATTCCAAAGTATTCTGGATAAAAGAAGCAGGAATGTGCTCACTCTCTTATGTCAAAAATATCATTCAGCAGTAGCAATTCTGCCCAGTTACATAGGTCTTTTTGATAGCTACCTTCAACTTGGCTTTCTTTGACCTCAATGTCAGAGCCAAGTTGAAGATAGTTTATAGCACAGTCGTCTGTTTTTTGCCATACTCCATAGGAGAATCTACATTTACTCTAAATGTAGGTATTGTTATATATGCGAGACGATCTTCCTACTCTAGGATCATTTGTGCATTTTTGTATTGTTGACCTAGACTCACTTTACATTATTTTTGTATACACAATTGTCTATCACTTAAGAATAGGCAATTGGTACATCATCATAGGTCTAACTCATCAAATTTCAGGATACACTTGGTCGTCATTCTTGGAGGACCAAGTGTATATCCGTCATAATTTTGGAGGTAAGGTTCATGTCCCCCTCTGTTGTTGTACTTTACTTTATATATATATATATATATATATATATATATATGAAAACTAACCCTAGGTGCAACGCCTAGTGGAATTCAATAAAACAATATCAAATATTTTGGGAGTTATTTGTGTTCACCGAGATTGGCTTCGGGTATATCGTGTTTGCTGCGATGAAATAACACGTGCCAGTATAGGCGTAGCTGGTCACTTTGTGATATAGAATGCGTCAGAGTATCCCCTTGAGAGATTACTATCTTGTGTTATTAAGCATAGCTGAGTCAATTCGTACGGTACTACGATGAGATGCTCTGAATAAGTAGGGTATATGATACTTGCCGCTAGGTACATAACCTAGTTGAGCTTCTTGTGTTGGTGATGGTATAATACTCCCGGTGAAAGATAAAATATGATTCTGTAATATTTAAGCCTAAGGAGTCGAAAGTGATTTTAATGACTTAATAAAATTGGAATTGTTTTATATGATTTTTATTAGAATCATGAGTTGATTTAAAGATTTTATATATTTGTATCATGATCTACATTTTAGTAGTATTTTTATTTAAAATGATAAAAAGTATGAACTGATGTTATCGTTTATCACTTTCTATAAAATATTGGCTACATATGTTTTGTAAAGCCTTGTTCCAGAAACTCAAGTTAGAGAGAGTCTATGATACTTGTTGAGTACCACCGTGGTATACTGAGCCCTCAGGGGCCCCTCTCTAACACCCCGCTTACTATATTTTCAGGATGAGGTATGGTACATGATGAGCAGATGAGGCTAGGATGACTCTATTTATGAGGTATATGATGAGGCACCACTTCTATTATGTGGTAGCTATCGTGTTGATCTTATATTCTTTTGATTGGTTATCTCCCAAGTATTTATTTTATTCTCATATCATAGAGATTCGGGAGACAGTTGTTATTCTTTTGGAGTTGTAACTGAGAGTTATTAATACGGTATACATGAAAAAAGTATTATTACCCTTATGTATCTTTCGATTACTGAAAAATGGTGAATTTAGAGATTATGTTTTATGTATGGTTATAATAATTTAAAATGGTTATATTTTCAAAAAGTCTTCCATATACATCTATTAGGCATATATATGGGTATTCTTATACGGGTTGGTCCACCGGGTTTGGTTAAGATGCCAAGTGCCGGTCACAAGGTTTTGGGGCGTGAAATACTTGGTATCAGAGCACTAGGTTCTAATTTGAGTCCTAGGAAATTTATGGAATCGTGTCTAGTAGAGTTCTCCTTATTTGTGTGTTGTGCACCACACCCATAACGGGAAGGCTACATGGACATTGAAGGATTTTTAGTACTAACCTTAATTTTTATGATATGAGACCTCTCATAGCTTCATTTGATATTTTTTGGTTTGCGTGCATGGTCCGTATCGCTTTTCGAAAAGCTTTTATGTGAAATTTTTAAGAAAATAAAAATTTTAACTAATAATGAGGCTAAAGTTGACCACGGTCAACATTTTGGGTAAACGATCCCGGATCAGTATTTTGACGATTTTGATAAGTTTATATTATGATTTTGG
>AWOL01S0071039.1:31459-46543 GCA_000715115.1 Nicotiana otophora | reverse complement strand
GGGGGGGGGGGGGGACAGTTCGCATTTGCGAATAATTTGTTGCATTTGCGATTTCTCGGCTTCTGATGTGCAGTTCGCATTTGCGACCTATGTTTGGCATCTGCGATGGTCACAATTGCGACATCCGCAATTGGGTAAAAGAGGAAAAAATCGGTACTTAGCTCAGTTTACACCATTTCTCAACCCTAAATACTTTAGAGGCGATTTTGCAAGAGTTTCTTTTTTCCAAAATCATTGGTAAGCTACTTTAATCCATTTCCTTTCAATTATCCAATACTTTTCATATATTTTCAACATCAAATCTAGGATTTTCATGGTAGAAATTAGGGAGAATTTGTGGATTTTGAAAAAATTGAGATTTATAACTCAAATTAAGGCCAGATTTCAAAACAAATCACATAACTGTGCTCGGGTGTGAATGGGTAATCGGATTTTGGTTCGAATCTCGGATTTTGACCAAGCAAGCCCGGGCTTGACTTTTGTTGACTTTTTCATATTCATCAAATATTGAACCTTTTCCCTTCGTGAGTAGTTTCTAAAGCTTATTTTGAATTGTTTGATCAATGATTGGTTAGATTTGGTTGGTTTGGAGGCTTGTTCAAAAGGCAAGGTCGTGGTTGGTTGATTGACTTGGTTGCAAAGTGAGGTATGCGTCGTGGTTAACTTTGACTTGAGGAATTAATACTTGTTGGTTTATTTTCTACGTGAATTATGTATAGGGATGACGTATATGTAAGGTGACGAGTACATATGCATTGTTATTGGGTTAAAGCATGCGAGTAGAAATTATTTTATTGTATTATGTTGTTTCATCGACTATGCTTTCCATACCTTAGTTAAATCATTCCTTCTTTAATTGTTCGCCTTAATATTTATGGTTTATTTTGAAGTTTTTGGGATTTTAAAAGTTAAGTTTGGTTATCTTGACACTATGATTGAAGTAAAATTTGCTACCTACCTTGCATTGCTATTCGGATTAGTGTTGTTGCATGGTGAGGAAGTGTAAACAATATGAAGGGTGTTGCGTTCCATATGTGCATATTATTATTATTGATTGAGAGATTGTGAGGATTAAAGCACGAAGGGTGATGTATCACGACTTGTGTCTATAGTTGGTTTTGATGTTTGAGAGCCTCAAGATTTGATTTGGAAGAGAAATTTTCATATTTGAAAGCTTTAAGTTAAATAGTTGACCAATATTTGACTTTTGTGTAAACGGTCTCAGATTCGTATTTTAATTATTCCAATAGGTTCTTATGGTAATTTTGGACTTGGTCATATGTCCATATCTGGATTTCGAGGTTCCCAGGTTGATTTGGCTCTTTTTGGCCAAAGTTGGCAATTTGAAGGTTTAGAAATTTCATAAGTTTGACCGTGAGTTGACTTTATGGCTATCAAGTTTTGATCATTGTTTCAGGACTTGGAATAGGTTCGTTTTGTCATTTGAAACTTATGTGCAAGGTTTGGTTTCATTCTGAGTTGATTTGATAGGATTCCGACGCGTTCGGCGAAGTTTGAAGGTTTGAAAGTTAAGAGAATGGTCTTGATCTTCGATTCTTGGTTTTGATGTTATTTATGATGTTTTGAGCTTTTGGGTAAGTTTGGGTAATGTATTTGGACTTGTTGGCATGTTTGGACGGGTTCCCGAAGGGGTCGGGTGAGTTTCGGGGTAGTTACGGACCATTTCTAGGCCTTTTCCAGTTGCTGGTATTCGGCTACAGAGGTATAATCACGATCGGGTAACCTCCAGGTCGCGTTCACAAAGAGTAAGATGTTATTTTGGGTCTTGTGAATCGCGATCGCAGTGGTCTTGTTCGCGATTGCACATAAGAAATTTCTACCGTCACTGAGCTCATTTTCAGAGCTTATATCTTGCAATCCATGAGAAATTTAGAGATGAACCGAAAATAAAAGTTGTATCCCTTTTTGTCTAGTTTTCATAAAATCCAATCGTTTGTCCTTTCGAGTTCTCTACAGAAAATAATGGCCATTATACTAGAGGTTGTTTGGAAGAGTTGAGCAAGTTTATTCGAATTTGTTCATAGCGATCGCGGAAATTCTTGACGCTGATCGCGAAGGGTAAAATCATTCTGGGCATATTTTGAACCGTGATCGCGAGGTTGGTGACTGCGATTGTGAAGAAGGAGCACTAACATCGGTATTTAATGCCTAATTACGAGATTTTGAGCTAATTTCCAGAAACTTTGAGGCTTGGGGAATGAACCAAAGCAAATTTGTAGATGGATTTCACCCAAATCAAGAAGGTCAGTGTCCCCAACTTGATTTTGATTATATATCATGAATCCCCATGGATTTCTACACTAATTTTGGTTTTTGGCAAAACTTGTCTAAAAATTAAGACTTGAACATCGATTCAGAGTCGAATTTGGATGAACATGTATGGTTGGACTCGTATTCGAATGAGTTGTCGGAATTTGTGAGTTTTTTGGTTGACTTTAAGTATTTGATTAACGATTCGACCTTTATCATTTGGGTTTGATTCCTATGGCATTATTTGATATTATTGAGATGCTTTTGGCTAAATTCGAGCCATTCACAGGTCGATTCATGCGGGAAGGAGTTTTTGGAGTATTGATTTGGCTTGTTTGAGGTAAGTGTCTTGCCTATTACTTGATATTTTTTGCTACATGCGGGGGTGATGTATATATGAGGTGACGAACGTATATACATGTGTCCTTGTTATTCATGCTCGGGGTAGATCTAGCTTACTCTATGCCTTATTTGGTTGTGTATTTTACATGTGGACATGTTGTGTGGATTGATTGTAGATGCGCATGCGGTGACATAAGGAGGCATTTCATTTGTGATGCGCATGTGGTGAGATAAGGGTGGCTAGATGCATATGCGGCGACATAAGGGAGGTGTTTATCGACGCGCATACGGCGAGATAAGGGTGGCTTATGCGCGTATAGCAATATAAGGGGAATATTTCATTATGATGCATATGTGGCAAAATAAGGGTGGCATTGTGGGAATATTATGTGATAGCCCGGAGGAAATTTGTATTGATTTTGTGTGTGGTGTATAAAAGAGGGGTATTCTTGTTATGCTTGTGACTTATTTTTGTGTGTTATACATTTTTACACGAATTGATGCGTTGTTTCTAACATGCTAATCTATGCCTCTATAATTACTTGATGATTTGTTTGCCAAGATGGATTTACTTACGTGGAGTTGTTATCTAATATTTTGTTGAGTTGTTGGTAGCGTAACGGGTTGAGGTAAAAAGAAAGTTGTTATTATGCTTTACTATATATTTTTTTTTTGAAAAGCTCTCCTGAACGTGTTATTTGGCAATTGATACAGATTGTGATTTTTAATGTGGCACGAGGTCTTTGTCGTACGAGGGTGGTTGACATTGTGGGCACGTGGTATCATATGTGTGCAGTTCTATTTAGTGACTTGTCTTTGAATTTGAGCTTTTAATTGTATCGAATTATTGTTACTTGCTCTGATGAGATTTTAGTTATTGTTCTCCTGCTATACATCTTGTTGCCAGTATTTGATATATTACACATGTTATTTGACAACTAAGTATCTTTTGACTTAAAAATCTCGTCACTACTTCTCTGAAGTTGGTCAAGATACTTACTAAGTACATGGGGTCGGTTGTACTCATACTACACTTCTGCACCTTGAGTGCAGATATTGGAGCTGAATAGCCGTGAAGACGGAGCCTTGCATTGGTGATGTACTAGTGTATCAGATTCATGCTACCCTTTTGTTCATGGTAGCTTAGGATTTCACTTCTGTTTATGTAATTTTCAAACAAAAGTTGTATTTTTTCATTTCTCCCGCTTTGTAAATTTAATTCATAGTGGCTCATGACTTGTACTACTAGTCCTTGGGGTAGTTGTATATCAATATTTGTTATAGATTTATTAATATATTGATGATTTCTCAATTTAGAAGTAACTTATACTATTTGGCTTACCTAGCGGGCAGGTTAGGTGCCATCACAATATTGGTGGAATTTTGGGTCGTGATAGTTTGATTGTTGAATATAAGTGAGGAAAATTAGGGGCTTTAGTAAGACATTTCTAACATAAAATATGAGGATATAAACCTCGAGCCGGAGTTGAAATTGGATAAAACTTGTATAGTTGGACTCGTATTCGAATGGGTGTTCGGAATTTGCGACTTTTGTCGGGTTTCAGGGTGCGGATCGGATTGACATTTTGGTTGACTTTTTGTATTTGTATCAAAATCAAATCTTTATTGTTTGGAGTTATTTCCTATGACCTTTATTGAAGTTATTAAGTTATATTTGGCTAGATTCGAGCCGTTCTGAGCTCGACTCATGCAGGAAAGGATTTCTAGAGTATTGATTTGGCTTGCTTGAGGTAAGTATCTTACCAAAACTTGGTTGAGTCACTAGTTTCCTGAGTTATTAGTGTTGGCTAAGTACTATGGGAGGCGCACATGCGAGGGGTTTAGATGTGCATGCACAGGGGTTTTGTCCATGCTTAGGGTAGTGCTTAGGTTATGTTATACTTTGAATGGATTGCTACGTTTCATTCTATAATGCTTCTTATGTTTGTACCCTTTTTGTGAGCTAACTGAATCACGTTAGAGGTTATTCCTTGGTTAATCCCCTGTTCAAACATATTAATTGCTACTTTTTTTGGAGTAATACATACACTACACATTAGCATGTCACTTATATCAGTCCATGAGTATATAACTTGATATACATTATTCATGTACATGTATTCTTGTATATGCTTTCTGTGTGATATGAACTGGGTTGATAGCACATGAGTGGTTCGTGCGGATCTGGGTTATGATAATATGTGAGTGGTATGTGCGGTTATTATATATGGCATGTGAGTTGTCCGTGCAGCGTGTGGATAACGATCCATCACCCTAGGATCAATGACTTATGTTTCTCTCTTGATGGTGTAAATGCAGTAAGAGGAAAAGTGATCAGTGTTTGGTTATTGCATTTCATCTCTACTTGCAATTTCCTTGGATGTATACATGATTTATTCGCACATCTTCTCTATATGCTAGATTTGGAATATATGCATGCCTCATTGCATATATCTATTCTATATATTGTTTGGTTTGATTGGTGAGAGCACGATACATATCTTCTATATATATGTCTACATGTGCACCGAGACTTGATAATAGATGAATATCTCCTCTATATGCTGGATTGTTAATGATACATGGCTTGGTACATTATCTCTTATGTACCAATGTGACTTTATCTATGTTTTGTGATTAGATGTTACTATTGTTGTGTACTTGTAAAATCTATGAACTTAGCAGGTTATTAGCGAGTTTCATTGATAATTCTTGCTGCTATTACCTCGCTGATATTAGTTATGATACTTACTGAGTACATGGGGTCGATTGTACTCATACTACACTTTGTACATAATTGTACAGATCCAGGTATTGGACCAGTCAAGAGCTATCTGTATTTTTGTGTGCTGCCAAGAGATGAGGTAGAGCTGCATTTCGACCGCAGTCCTTGACCTCTCTTTCCATTTAAGTTGTTGTTATTATTATTTAGACAGTATTTTCATTTCATATTTTCAGACTTGTACTTCTGTCATAAAGCTCATGACTCTATATTACTAGTTCCGGGGGATTTTATGTACTTACGGAGCTTATTATGACATTTGGATTTATATTGTACTATTCCCATTAATTTTTTTATCTTGATCCACTTTGTTATGCTTGGCTTGCCTAGCAAGTGAGTTAAGCGCCATCATGATCAGATGTTGGTTTTTGGGTGACAAATTCTCCTAAATCAAGTCGTTACGTCTTTAACCTTCAGAATTTCTACGCAATTCGGGCTCTATACAGCTACGGAGAGTAGATCCCTCTTCGTACCATTCACATCTTGGCACTTTTCTATCGATTCTCTCGATTAGGGTTTGTACGATTTTGCCCTAATCCAATTCAAAGTCGATCTGCATGTGATTTATTTCCTTATTTGTGGTTTACATGATTCGTTTCCTTATTTTCTTGCCTCATTTTCATGCTATATAATCCCCTCCCCCTCTCCCTTTATGCTCAGACTTTAGTCATAACTCCGACTCTCAGTGATACTCGCTTGGTACTATCTTCTCTTCTGTTCTTGTGGTTGCTTTTGATTTATCATTATCATTTACCGGTTGAAAGCCAAGGGAAAATTAGTATCTCGCTCTTTGTCTTCCCTAGTACAAGCACTGCTCGTGGTTCTTGAATCCCTCGTGAAATCAGAAGTACTAGGCAAGAGGATTCTGGAATTCGAAGGTCAGTTTTTGGTTCAATATTGATATCCAATCGGTTTCTTATAATTTCTGACTTGGCTTTGAAATTGGTTAGTTCTTTCCCTCTTGTGATTCCTTTCTTTATGAGTAAATTGTCTCATTATATCTAATTTTTATGAATAAGCTAGTGATACTGTAATGACCCGGCCGGTCATTTTGAGAGTTGTAGCACTGTTCCCCTATTTACTACTCATTTTATGCTTTACAATTGTTATGTGACTTGCCGGGTTAGTTGGTTCGGGTTCGGTGAGGTTTCGAATTGAATTGAGACATTTAGTCTCAAGGTTGAAAACTTAAATTGAAAAGGTTGGTCGGATACGAACTTATGTGTAAACAACTCCGGAATGGAGTTTTGATGGTTCCGTTAGTCTGTTGAGTGATTTTGGACTTAGGAGTGTGTCCCAATTGTGATTTGGAGATCCGCAGTAGAATTAGGCTTGAAATGGCAAAAGTTGAAAATTTGGAAGTTTGACCGAGAATGGACTTTGTGGATACCGGGCTCGGATTAGGGTTCCGGGGGTTGGAGTAGGTCCGTGGTGTCATTTTTGACTTGTGTGCAAATTTTGAGGTCAATCGGACGTGATTCGATAGTTTTCAGCATCGTTCGTAGAAGTTGAAATTACCTTAGTTTCAATAGGCTTGAATTGGGGTGCGATTCATATTTCTGATATTGTCTGATGTGATTTAAGGGCTCGACTAGGTTCATATCGTATTTTAGGATTGGTGGGTATGTTTGCTTGAGGTCCCGGGGGCCTCGGGAGTGATTCGGCTCGAAATCGAATTAGATTTTTCGAATTTTTGAAGGCTGGTGTGTTCTGGTCTGGTGCGACCACCCCTGCGAGGGTGTGGCCGTAGGTGCGGAGCTGCAGAAGCAGCCGTAGGGTCGCAGATATTGTTCTAGGCGAAAAGAAGGTTTGCACAGGTGCGAGGGAAGATTCCACACCTGCGATCTCGCAGATGCGGAGGTTGATCGTAGGAGCGGAGAAGGCTGGAAGTCATTGGTCCGTAGAAGCGGATGGGCTTGCGCAGATGCGCACCCGTAGGAGCAGGAATTGGTACCGCAGAAGCGGTTGGTCGGCCCTTAAGTGACCTCCGCAGATGCGGAATCTTTTACCGCAAAAGCGGTACTGCAAAAGCGGATTTTTGGACCGCAGAAGCGGGATAGCTAGGCAGTGTTTAAAACCGAAGGATTTCGTGATTTCTCTCATTTTGGACTTTGCAAACTCGGTCTAAGGCAATGTTTGAGAGGACTTTTGAGGGATTTCTTGAGATAAGTCACTTGTGGTTAAATTTGTTCAATAATTATGTTTTCACATTGATTTTTCCACCTAGATTGTATGGTTTTAAGTTGTAAATTGGGAATTTGAGGCTAGGGATTTGGAGAGTTTAATTTGGGGATTTGAGTGACGATTTGGTGTCAGATTTTGATAAATTTGGTATGGTTAGACTCGTGGTTGAATGGGCTTTTGGATTGTATGACTTTTATCGAATTTTGAGATCTGGGCCCGAGGGCCGATTTTTTAGTCGACTTTTTGATTTTTGATAAATAGCTTAGTATTTAGCTATGGAATTGATTCCTTTAATCCGTGTTGATTGTATCGAACTGTTTTTGGCTAGATTCGAGAAATTTGGAGACTGATTTGCGAGGCAAGGGCATGTTGGAGTAGAGACTTGCACAGTTTGAGGTAAGTAACACTTCTAAACTTGGTTCTGAGGGTATAAATCCTTGAATTTTGTGTTATATGATTGGTATGGAGGTGACGCACATGCTAGGTGACGGGCGTGTGGGCGTGCATCATAGATATTGTGACTTAATTGTTCCCGTGGAGTTGCATAATCAAATAATCATGTCAATACCCACATACTCTCCATATGTTAGAGAAATTGAGCTGAGACTCATGTTAAAATCATAATTACGCCAGGTGCCGATATTTTTGGAACCCACAGAGGTCATGTTGTTGTTGAATTACGTGTTTAATTTAGAAATTATGAACTCAGCCACATCTATTATTGCATATTATATCTCAGTCTCTGTTGCCATTCATTGATACATCATATCATCACGTCGGGCTAGTTTTCATGACGTTATGAGCCAGAGAGACTGAAGAGTTAATGACTGAGTGAGGCCGAGGGCCTAATTTTGAGTGATATTCATGGTATTAGGCTGCACGCCACATCATGTTTTATTAATTTATGCCTGGATTTGGCTCATTATAACGCTTGGACTGAAGGAGCCCCTCCTGAGTCTGTACACCCACAGTGAGCGCAATTGATATTATATTGAGGGATGGATCTTCCCTCGGCATGATCTTGCCTAATTATTTATATTGAGGGATGGATCTTCCCTGGGCTGGATTGGCCCTATACAGTACTGAGTGACTGACTATCAGTTGATCTTTATATTGAGGGATGGATCTTCCCTGGGCTGGATTGGTCATATACAATACTGAGTGATTGAGTATTCTGATAGTGTGAGTTCATGAGACTTCCATTGTAGTGCATCCCATACAGTATGTACATTGGCATCTAGATATAGAGATGTCACATTCCTCATATCATTCTGAGTTGATATATTTTTCTTGTATTGAGTTATCTGTTGAACTTGAAAGCATGCCTATATTTTTGTACTGTAAATTCTATATCGAACTGTACCTATTAATCTCGTCACTACTTTCAGTCTAATAGTTAGTCTTGATACTTACTGATTTGGTTGTACTCACACTACACCCTGCACCTCGTGTGTAGATTCAGGCATTTCCAAGCACGATGGTCATTAATTGAGGAGTCCGGTCATTTGGAGATCATCGAGGTAGTTGCTGGGCGTTCGCAGACCTTGACTCTCCTCCCTTATCTTTCCCGTTATTTATTTTAGTTTTTATTTTCTAGACGGTGTACCAGACTATATCTTTATATAGATGCTCATGTACTCGGTGACACCCCGATTTTAGGAGAGATTATGTATTAAGTTATGACTTCCTATCCTACTGTTAAAAGAATTTCCTTTAATTAAGTTGTTTTCATATCTTTCAAGTTTTAAAGCATTGGAAATGTCTGAGTAGTTGGCTTGCCTAGTATTATGATAGGCGCCATCACGACGGGTTTGTTTTGGGTCATGACAGATCCTAGATTGTCTTTAAATACTTTAGGGAATCATGTGTTTTTTTCTATGTTCCTGAATTTGCTCTACTTATGCAATTGTTTGGCATGCCTGATGTTCATTTGCTTAAGGAATTACTGATTGTATAAATCTTCGAAAACTTGCCTAGTGGTTGTATTTGTTGGTCACTTTGAACATACTGTATTAGTTCCAGCGTGAATGCCTCTCATATTAGCAGCCTAGTCCCATGGGTGTCCATCCCTTTAACTTTCTATCAGAATTTTTGCATGTACTTAGATCCTTTTTAAACATACATGTTTAGTTTAAATCCTCTGGATTTATTTTTAAATTAAGCTTAATAAAGATCAGGAGAATGATTAATGAAATCTTGAAGTACATGCGAGCCCACACGAGGGTATCAAGATTATTATGATACTTGGACATGAAGGTAAGAAGGATTGAAGATCCCCAAGTTGATTGGTTAAAGGCATAACTTGGAATAGTTTGGAAACGAAGGAGGAAGGGATCTCAGCAGACCTGCATAGCCTCCGTGCGTAGCCTATGCAGGCTGCATAGGTAAAAACAACATGTTAGCAAAAGTGGAAGGCTTAAGTTGTGTAGGCTACACATGCCTGCGTAGGCAAGCTACATAGGCTACACAGCCTGCGTAGCCAATCTGCGTAGGCTACACAGCCTGCGTAGCCAAGCCTACACAGGTCATGTTTTTAGAAATAGTAAGGGGTCAAGGAGAGAGAAAGAGTTGCAAGATTTTGGAGTCTTGGAATTCAAGAGAGAGAAAGGGCCAACCCCCACACTTAATACACATCAATGTGTGATTTCTTGGTACATTTATTGATATTTTATACTTTAAAACCGCACAAGAAGGGAGTGATTTGTGTGGTGCCCGAATTTTCACACGCACTGGATTATCGAAGGACATGGTTCTTCTATGTATTTTTTACACTACAATTGCAGAAATAATAATGCATAAAGTAAATAACACAAGTATTTTTACGTGAAAAGTACCTAGCTCAAAAGGTAAAAAAATCATAACCTACTACCCACTAGGATTTTTCCAAACACTTCACTATAACTCCGAGCCAATAACAAAGTTTACAACCTCTTACAAACCTAAGGATTAGCTCTAATCCTTGTAGCAATACGTCACATGTTGTTGCGACTACTTCAAGTTAACTCTAACTTGAAAGATACAACTCGAGTTTACAATCTCTTGCAAACCTAAGGATTAACTTTATCCCTTGTAGCAACACGCCATAGACTGTTGCGACTACTTCAAGTTAACTCTAACTTGAATGATACAACCCAAGTACCTAGTACAATTTGCTTCTAAGAAAGCTGAAAGGTATAATTCAAAATGCCTACTACACTTTGAACTAGAAATAAATACAGACACATAAAACTCTTTATGGAACTAGTTCTTCAATTTGATTCGTGTAGCTTTAAGATCGCACTCTTGAATCTCACAGAAATTGCTCACAAAATTCCTTACTATTTTTCTCCCAATTCTACTTAACTTCGGTATATGTGCATCACCTGTAAAAAGAGAACAACCTGATATTTATAGAGTTGGTAGAATAAGGATTAACTAAAAGTCTAATATTTTACTTTTCCTTGGTGGAAGAGTTCTGGTTAACTTCAACCTCTAACTATTTCCTTATCTTGGATAGAGTTCTCCTCAACTAAGGAGTCTTGCTCCTTATCAAATATGAAACCTTTTTGTTAAGGGATTATAAAAAATAATCACTTATACTTATCCTTGCACGTTTATGTCTTTTGTTTGATTCTGAATGTAACCTGTGTACAGTGTCCGTGGACTTGGTTCATGCATGTGTTTCTTTGTCAATCATCAAAACCAAAACTGCTTAGGTCAACATTTATGATGTTATAACATCATTAGATGCTAGAAGTAACACATATAGGGATTCAATCCATATGATTTCACTTGAATCTTGAAGAAACACCAAGAACACCAAAGAAGATATTTTTCTAGGGTTCGCTTCAAAAGGTAATTTCTTCTATCCAATCTCATTTATGAGGTATAAGTGAATGTATTTATGGTATTCATGAGATTGCGAGGTGGTTGAATGTGAGTATTTATGAAATCCTAGTTGGGTATTTATGGTTGGTAGTTGGGAAGATAATGAATCGTAAATTGGGGTATTCCATGGAGGTTGTTGAATAGTTTATAATCCCAATAGAATATTAAGTACTATAAATGAGATTTTTAAGTATGGGTGAACACATATGGTAGGAAATATGAATTCTAAGTACCTATTGTTAAGAGCTAAGGTCTAAATGGGTCTTGTTGGATATCGTTGAGCATTTCTTGACTCATAGAGATATAATTATGTAGATTGTGATTGGTTGAAGACCTTGGATACTTGTGGTGAAGTTTTGAAAGAGTATTGAGGTATGTTGAAACCTACAACTTCATGGAGTTTTCCTCCAAAATCGCATATTGTAAAATAGTTTGGAACTTGATTCTAATTTTGGATCCTAGCTTGTGGGGACGAACGGGTTGAGATTGCGTCATTCATTGCATTTTAAATGTTTAAGTGCCATTGACATGACTTTTTATTGAAAGTATAAAGTGTAAATTTTTTGAATACCTTTATATGTTAGAGTGACACTTGTTGAACTAAAAGATACATTTTTATTTTGTTAATTACTTTTAACATGGAAATGAAAAGGGGTTTTGTTTGATTTTGTTTTAATTGTTGGATCGGTTATGAATACCGTGGTTTGATTTAAAAGAAAATTTCTTTGAGGCTTTTAAGCTGTGAATGGATTTTAGAAAAGTCAAATATTTTGGGAGTTACTAGTGGAGACCAACGAGATTGATTCGAATCTTGAATTTGTTACTATGGAACTACACGTACCGGTGTCCCTATACATTCCAAGGTTAAGCCAAATTTTGTGGGATAAAATCTCCTACTTTGTAGGCAAATAATCATTACTAAATGTAATGAGGTTGAGTCGACTCATATGGTACTACGGGAAGCCGCCCGGACAAGTAGGGTCAAAAACTTGTGTCTAGATTGATCATTTATTATTGTTTCTATTATATCGATGTCGGTATAGTGCAACCGCTAAAGGTAAAACCTCACATGATTTTGGTTGAACTTAAATGCTATAGGAAATAACTTTAAAATATGTTTTACATTATTATTTCATTTCCTTGTTTAACTTATGAATTGGTATAAATGCTTCCTTATATCAATGTTTTGCATATCTCTTGATCTTCTTTTCTTATCTTGTTCCACTTCTTAGAGAAACGGTTCATGATTTATGCTAGGCATGTGGAGCTTAGGCCCTTTAGCCAAATTTCTATTTCTGTTTTCAGGCACCGGTCCTAAGCAGTGCGAACCCCGTGGATAGGACAACTCCACATCTTGAGTTGATACTTTTGGTGAGGCTCCACTCTTACTATCGTGGAGTAGTATTTACTTTATACATTTGGGTCACCGGAACCTGTCTCGGTCGACTATTTTCATTTCATGTTATAGAGATTCCATAGACCGTAGTAGTTTATTCTTTTGGTTTCTAAGTTATGGTAACTCATATGACATGCATGAATGAACAATAATTTTTATCTCTTTTGTTTAATGAAAAAGAATTGTTTTAAATAGGTAAATTTCATGCATGGATTTTATTGTTTAAAATGCTTATGTTTCAAAAGGTTTTCGCATGCATATAAGAAAGGATTTATACATCGATTTGGTTCGCTCACGTCGGCTAGTATGTCGAGTACCAGCCATGTGGATCTTGGATCGTGACATTTAGCCACTCTGCTTATCGGACAATGTGTGTGTCACTGAGGTGCATCTAGAAAAGCATGCCTATAAGAATTAGGTTCCTACCTTGTGTGATTAGCTGAAAAAATGATAAAGTCTTCCTAAATGCTTCACCACCATGTTGAGTTCTGCATTGAAATTGAGTGCCATGAAGTTTTTCTTGTATCTTGTCTTCTTGTTCTAGTTGACCAATAGGCATTAGATTACTCGTTTTTATATTCTGGCACATATGCTCTTTTGCACTTAAATTCAAGTTGTCACTAGAAATCATGCTTATAGGAATACCTATACTTTGTTTGTTCTCTTGAATGTTGGGTTACAACTGGCATGCCTACTAATCCTTCTTGAGTTAAATTTGGCATAAATTCTAATATCTTGTACCCTTTATGTTTGACTAAAACCATATCTGTAAGCTCTTTTGCTTTATTTCTTCTGTTTGAGTTCATTAGAAAGCATGCTCATAGGTTTCCTTTGTGTCAAACTAGCATGTGATTATTTACCTTTACATTGACTTTAATAGATAGCATGTCTATAGGGTTGCCATTCCTACTTCTAGTGAATCAACTTAACAAGGTCTCTTATATATCCTCTCTATAATCTAGAGTTTTTCTCTCCTGAACTTATATGACATCAAGCATTGTCCACCAATCTTCTTGTAACCAGTCAACTAATTATGCATAAGAAACTTGTTTACAACTTCTGGTATATGAGCTCTTTGTGTTTAAGCCTAAGTGGCATTAGGAATTATTCCCATTGGAATTCATACTTAGTCAGACATATCATCTGCTTGTTACTAAAGTTGGGGTAAAGAGTATAATTCTGGGAAAGGCCGAGCCTGCTGGGTCGAGAACGAATTTGGGCCTGGTCAATGGAGTCTTTCTATGATGCTAGCTAGCTGTTGGGTCACATACATAAGTTCCCGGCTTTGATCATGCAAGAAGAATTTCTGAAGGCCAGGGATGTGGCTGGGAAATTCAAAAATCGACAGATTTACAAGTGGTAATTGAAAAATAGCCACAGTTTTAAAAGTAATCGAAATTAACGACCAGTTCCAGTATTGGAGCACATGTGTATGAACTTACAGCATATTATGCTGGAACTCCAGCACATTATGATATAGTTCCAGTATATTTATACTGGAACTCCAGCATAATATACTGGAAGTTCATACACAGTTGCTCCAATCTCTGGTATGTTATGCTGGAATTTTCCGTGTGGTGGAGGTCCAGCATAATATGCTGGAAGTTCATACACAGGTACATCAATCTCCAGTATATTATGCTGGAACTTTCCGTGTAGCGGCAAAATAGTGGCTATTTTTCAATGACTTTGCAAACGCTGGCTATTTTTCAATTACCTGTCCGAAAACTGGCTAGCTCGTGCTATTTTTACTTAGTATCCTTATGGTATTCCTGATATTGATTTAATTGGGCCCATAATATATTTCTTCCTCTTTTACTTTGAGTTTCTTACACGCTTGGTCCTTTTTTAACTATTATTTAAAAGAATAGCATCATTTATTGTTTATTCCATAAAGTGTATTTTTTTAAAATTATTATTAGTATATTATAAAAATTAAGCTCAACATTTAATAAGTTAAGTGATTCACTAATCACGGGAAGTACATTTTTTGTCCATCTCCATTCTCCCTTTCCAACATTCATCTTCTTCACTCCATTTTTGAAAATCTGATGCATATGTAAATGTCACCTAAATTCAAGATATATTGATTTATACGTCTTTTATACATTGTATATCAAGTATCACTTTAATTCAAAATGTATTTTTATGTATATAATTTTTTTATATTTATTTGTGAAGTGCCATCTTATTTTAAGATGCATTTTTAATGTATATTTCAAATATATTTTATATGTCAAGT
>AWOL01S0071039.1:0-24672 GCA_000715115.1 Nicotiana otophora | reverse complement strand
CATCTTTGGCCAAGCCTGAGAAATCAACTTATTTTGAGAAGTGTTTTTTTTTAAAAGTGCTTTTGAAAAAAATACTTTTGGAGAAAAGCAGTTTTTATTTGACTAATCACTCTGAAAAGCACTTTTGAACAATAATTTGTGTTTGGCCAAGCTTTTCAGAAAGTGCTTTTAAGTATCAAATTACGTATAAGAACATGAATAGATTTACTTAATAGTTAATATTATAAATAAATAAATAATCTTAAAAATTTGTTATTACAGGCAATAATTAAATCTTTTTATTTTATTTAAGTAAAATATAAAAATAAAATTTAAAAGTACCTAATTCTTTTAATATACGTTAAATATATTAAAAATCATTCAACAAATATAAAATCATTCACCCCTAAAGTTACTATATATTAGAAAGCTATCCTAAAAATAATAAAAAATATTTATACATTAATATCCTAAGTATTAGGTTTAACGGTTATTTTGATATAGACTATATTTTGTTAAGGGTGTTTTTTATAAGAAGAAAAGTCAAAATTGCTTCTGCTTCTGCTTTTGGGAAGAAACTGCTTCTGCTTCCCCCTAAAAAAACTTGGCCAAACATCTCAAGTTAAGAAAAAAAATATTTTTGAAAAAAAAAAAACACTTTTGTCCTCTTGATAAACTTGGCCAAACAGGCTATCAATCTCAGAGGCTTCTTTCAAATATGGCAAACAGCTCGTGGTTTGGACATAACTATCTTGAGCTATGAATTTTTCGTGGAAAGTGCCCAAAATTGAAAAGTTAGTTGGGCAGATGGCTGAATCAATTTTGAAACATTCCACCGGTCTATTTAGAGAGATTTCTGTCCCAAAAAATGGATATTGTGAAGCTCTGGATATCTAGTTTTTAGCAGTGCAAACCGTTAGTGATTCTGACACTCCAACCTCGAGATATGAAATTTTCGGCTGGAGTGCACAAAGCTGAAAAGCAAACACGGAAGATGCTTAGACCAAATTGAAGATATTACTGCTGCGAATCTGGGAGGATTTCTATCATGAAATTCATATACATTGCAAGTTTCTGATTTTTCTTTCCAATGGCATAGGGTACTCGAAATTCTGGCACTCTTAGCTCGGGATATGAATTTGTTTTGCAAAGGTACACGAAGCTGGAAAGCTAGCTGGGCAAACGGCTAAATCAATTTTGAAAAATCAGACCAGTTTACATAGACGGATTTCTGGCATGAAATATGTGTGTGTTGAAACACCCAAAATCTGCTTTATGGGGAATTAATTGTCATTGAAAGGCTGGGAGCGCCTTGTACGTCTTGAAAAAATCATGCTTTGTATCTAAAGTTATTGGCCCATGGTCCCCACTGAGGAAAGGAAATAGAACAGAGAAGAGGGCCGATAGGAAGTTAAAAGCAATTCTTATTTCTTCTTTCTCGAAAACCTGATGTGAGGGTCCGTGTCCTCGACAACCTGGCGGTTCTTGGGCGGGAGTGTTTGGTCGCTGGGGTTTCCTTTTCCTTCGCAATTCGAGATATAATTTTTTTGATGAAGGTATGCAAAGCTTTCAAGAAAACATGTCGGATCTATATATTAAATTAAGAAACCAATTTTAGCCGAAGCGGAAGAAATTTGGCTTTGAGTTTAATACATGTTGCAGACCCTCGCGTAAAGATTCTGTACGATCAAGCGTCTTGCAATTTGAACCCTTCTAGCTTAGAATATAAATTTTGCGGCCAAATCGCCCAAAGCTGGAAAGTCCATACGGCAAAAATGTGTATCACATTCAAAAAATGTATTTTGGCTAATCTTGAAGGAGTTTGGATCTTAGTTTTTTATATGCCGCAACCCTTCGAGTTCTGATTCTCTAGAAATAGGAGGCTTGTGCTTTGAATACTCCTAACCCGAGAAATGAATTTCTCAATAGGAGCACACAAGGCTGTAAAGTCAACATGTTAGACTTAGAAATAAATTTCAGAAACTAATTCTGATTAATTCGGAAGGAATTTCGATCTGAAAATTTGATATGTTGCTGCCTTCTAAATATGGTTTCTGGTGCATCGAGCGTTTTGCAATTTGGACTTACCTACACTTAGGCACAAGTTTTTGGTGAAGGCATGCGTGTGCGAGGAATTGATATGGCAGAATCTGAAGTAAACTAATAATTAATTGTCTGCAAAAAAAATTGTGGAGGACTTTCGCTTCAGTCCTCTAACACTATGGAGCTCTCGAATTTTAGTTTCAAAAAAATCAAATGGCTCATGCTTCGGACATGAATTTTCTACTGCGAGCTTTGAAAACTAGCAAACGAATCTTGTGAGAAAAAAGGGATCTTATATGACATTAAGGTTCATAAGATGTGCCAAAGTCCTCCTTGGCGCAACTGGGGAAACCGTCATCTCGCTCGGGTCATCTCTCGCAGCAAAAGAAAAAGAAATTTCAAGCACCTTGCAACAAAGTTTGAAGGCTAGAACAGTGAATGCTCCACATACTTCTACTCCAAGTTCCAAAAGATGTTATTCCAAACCTGCCAACATGGTGGACGCTTCATGTATGTCACGATCCAAATCCCACAACAGGGATCGTGATGACACCTAGTCTCTAAAATTAGGTAAACCGATCACTTAACAACATCTAAATAAAATAAAGATAATATAATAGGACATAGTGTTAATATAATGAATGAAATAAAGTCAACACAGTCCAAAATGGCAATATTCAACATAACTCACCATAACAAAGTAGTACAAGTCACGAGCTCTAACTGAAAACATAAGAATATCTCAAAATACAATACTGTTTGGATATAAAAATAATAGTATCAACACAAGGATAGGACTCCAAGGGACTGCGACGCTCAATGCAACTCTACCTCGAATCTTGCGGTCAATAAGATCTCACTACCAAGATCCACTACCTCCAACATCTGAATATGCACAAAAATGAGCAGAAATGCAGTATGAGTACATCACGGTCAATACTCAGTAAGTATCAAGACTAACTTCGGTGAAGTAGTGACGAGGTTCAAGCCATGTGACACTCACTAGTCAAAATAACCTGTGCAATAAATCAAAGATTGGCAACAGAAAGCATAGGAAAAAACAATAACAATAATCTCATCAGAATAAGTGATAATAATTCAATGCAAGTAAAGGCTCAGCTTCAAAAACAAGTCTTCACATAGAAATACACATATATATGGCATCTCGTGCCCACATTTTTATCACAATAATAATAGCCATCCGTATCACTCAGCCTTGACAAAATCACAATAGCCACTTGTATTGCTCCGCCCTGAAAATTTTACCATATTCACCCGCATCGCTCTGCCCCGACAATGTCACAACAGCTACCCGTATCGCTCCGACTGATAATATCATAATAGCCACCAGTATCGTTCCGCCCTGACAATATTACAATAGCCACCCGTATCGCTCCGTCCAACACGTCCATATGTGCCACAACAGTCACAAAATAATAATGCCAAAGTTTTATCAGGGATACGAGTACATAATGTATCAACAAAGGTGCATAAGGATAGGAAAAATAGTAAAATATAGATGTGTATTTATAAATAAAGCATTACTACGACTAAAACAATTGTAGTGATCATGTTCACACAGGCACACAGTGTTTGAGCATGTTTAATATAAAATACATCTCCAAATTAAGGCAAATTAATAGCCTAAAATCTAATATGATCATAAGTCACACATAACACTCGTGTATACGCTCTTCACCTTGTGTACACATTGCTTTTCACATAACACAAATAGGCAGTTAAGGCCAAATCCTAAAAGGTATTCTTCCACACAAAGTTAGGCAAGATACTTATCTCAAACGAGCCAAATAAATACTCGAAAAAGACCTTGCCTCTTGAATCGGCCTCTGAACGGGTGAAATCTAGCAAAAAATAACTCAATAATATCAAATACGGCTATAGAAATCAATTCCACGTAATAACGCTCCGATCTTTATCAATAGTCAAAAAGTCAATCTAGGATCCCTTTGCGGAACTCAACAAAAGTCACAAATTTCGAACATCCATTAGGATATAAGTCTAACCATACAAGTTTCATCCAAATCCGACTCTGAATCGGGGTTCAAATCCCTATGATTTATTTTAGAAAGGTTTTGCCAAAATATCTAATTTTCCTCTCTTAGATTCATCAATTAAATGCTAAAATCAAGGATGGAATCATAAATAATAATTAAATCTGAGTCAAGAATAATTACCGCAATTAAGTAGTGAAAATTTCCTAAAACATCACATAAATCCGAGCTCCCAATATTAAAATATGATAAAATAACTCAAACCTCGAAAATGATATGTTATAACAATGTCTAGCGAGACCCTTCGCAATCGCGGGATCTACTTCGCAATCGCGAAGTACAATACAACACTAGCCCTAAAACTACCTTTGTGAATGCAGTCTGGCACCCGTGAACGCGATGCATAATCTTCCCTGGCCTACGCGATTGTGGTCCCTCACCTGCGAACGTGAAGGCCAAAAGCTTGGCAGCTCCATCCGGCCTCCCCTCTACGCGAATGCGACGCCCAGGTCGCGAACGCAAAGGCTACTGCCCACAACGCTCCACGAATGCGACACATCCATCACGAACATGAAGAGCAAATATCGCCAACCAGCAAAACACACTCTCAGATCACCTGAGACCTTTTGCGATCAGGATGAAGGCAACAACAGCACAAAACCAGCAACTCCAAACATGAGAGAAATGGTCTGAAACCCATCTGAAATACATCCAAGGCCCCCGGGATCCTATTCAAACACACAAGTCTTCAAACACAACACAGACCTACTCAAGGCCCCAAATCACATAAAGTAACATAAAAACTATGCATCGTACCCCAAATCAAGCTTAATGAACTAATCCAAATTTTTGAATTTAAAACTTACGTCGAACACATGTAAACAACTTGGAATGATCCCAAATTTTACACATAAGTCATTATTAACCATACGAACCTATTCCAAGGCTCGGAATCCCAAACAAACATCGATGACCACAAAGTCAACTATGGGTCAAACCTATGAACTTCTAAACCTTCAAATTGCCAACTTTCGCTAATTAGAGCCAAATCAACCTAGGAACCTCCTAATCCAAATCCGGACATATGCCTGAGCCCAAAATCACCATTCGGACATAACAGAACTATCAAAACTCTGATCCGAGGTAACATACACAAAAGTTAAAGCTGGTCAACACTTCCAACTTAAGGCTTCCAAACTAGGAATTAAGTATTCCAATCCAATCCAAAACCTCCCCGAAACCAAACCAACCATATCCGCAAGTCACACAACAACAAATACATATACGGGGAGTATCAAATAGGGAAACGGGCTCAAATATACAAACAAATGGCAGGGTCATTACATTATCTCACTCTTAAACAAACTTTCGTGCTCGAACAAGTTTAAAATCATACCTGAGATATCAAAGAAATGAGGGTATATTCTCCACATATCATGCTCGGTCTTCCAAGTTGCCTCCTGGATGGTTGGCCTCTCTACTAAACTTTCACCGATGCAATATTCTTCGGTCTCAGCTTGCGAACCTACCTATCTAAAATGGCCATTGACTCCTCATAATAAGTCAAATCCTTGTCCAACTGCACCGAGCTAAAATCCAACACATGTGACGGGTCCTCATAAGACTTTCTAATCATAGAAACATGAAATGATGGATAACTCCCGATAAGATGGGTGCAAAAGCAAGTCTGTAGGCATCTCACCAACTCTCTCCAACACCTCGAAAGGACCAATATACCGAGGGTTTAGCTTGCCCTTCTTCCCGAACCTCATCACACCCTTCATGGGCGGAACTATAAGCAGAACCCTCTCACCCACCATGAATGCCACATCACGAGCCTTCTTATCAACATAACTCTTTTGCTTGGACTATACTGTATGATGCCTCTCCTGAATCAATTTCACCTTCTCTAAAGCATCACAAACCAAGTCACTGCCCAACAACATAGTCTCCCCATGCTCAGACCAACCAATCAGAGAACGATATCGCCTTCCATATAAGGCCTCATAAGAAGCCGTCTGGATACTCGACTGGTAGTTCTTGTTGTAGGCGAACTCTGCTAATGGAAACAATTGATCCCACTAGCCCCCGAAATCAATAACACAGGCTCGCAACATGTCCTCCAAGATCTGAATAGTAATCTCTAACTGCCCATCCATCTGGGAATGAAATATTGTACTCAGCTCAACCTCTGTGCCCCACTCACGCAACACAGCTCTCTAAATATGCGATGTAAACTGAGTGCCTCGATCCAAGATAATATACATGGGCACACCATGCAGGCGAACAATCTCTCTAAGATAAATTTGACCTAACTGCTTTGAAGTGCAGGTAGTCATGACTGGAATGAAGTGTGCAGACTTGGCTAGTCTGTCGATAATGACCCACACAACATCCAATCTCCTCAAGGTCCATGGCAGCCCAACCACAAAATCCATAGTGATACGCTCCCACTTCCACTCCGGTATATCTAGCCTATACAGTAACCCACCCAGTCTCTGATGCTCATACTTAACTTGCTGACAGTTCAAACACCATGCAACATACTCAATAATGTCTTTCTTTGTCATGACCCAAAATCCCGCCTCAAACGTCGTGATGGTACCTAGTCTCTAAGACTAGGTAAGCCGATTATTTACCACAATTAAGCCAATTTAACAATGATATTTAAATAAGAGAATTATATAAAATATTGAAATAAATGTGAAATAAGCCTACGCGACAATAATCACTACAATATCCCAAGACTAGGTAATACAGAGTCATAAATTCTAGCTGAATATATGGAAAGATCTCAAAGATCGAAATACTATACTGTTCACATAACAAGTTGGCAGTACAATGAAAGGAAAGGACTCCAAGGGACTGCGACGATCAAGCAACTCAACCTTGAATCCTCGCGATCAATAAGCTAACTCTGCCTGAGTCTGATATTTCCAATACCTGGATCTGAATAAAAATATGCAGAAGTGTAGTATGCGTACACCATAGTTAGTACCCAGTAAGTATCAAGACTAACCTCGGTAGAGTAGTGACAAGGTATAAGTCAAGAAACCTGCTAGTCAAAATAACCTGTGCAGTATAGAAGTATAGAGCTAATAATGAAAAGAAGGAATCAGTAAATGGTAACAAGAATCAACATGTGATATAAATAGTAAAGTAATAAGAACACCGTGAAAGTACCATTGAAACCAAATAAGGAACACAAATGACAACCAATTAATCAAGCCGTTCTAACACAAGTTTTGCAACGCAATTACTCCAAGATACCACATCTCATAATCATAAGCCTCAAGTCTCAAACCACAAATCATATGCTCACAGCACCTTGTGCCCACCTGTCTAATCACAACCACACAGACAACTCACGTGCCAATATCCCAATCCGTGCGGCATGATCACAGGCTCACAATCACAATCCGCCCCGGCATGGTCATAAGCTCACTATCATAATCTACCTGACATGGTCACAAGCTCAATATCAACATGAAACCAGATAATACAAAAGTACATGGGCATTATCAATAAATGTTAAGTTTCATACTCCCGAAATAGTATAAGTGGCATGCTACGGTGTATGCTTGTGTGAGTGTACTAGTACAACCCAAGTCAAGTAGTAATATCAAAAACATCGAGTAGCTCATTGGAAGTAACACAAAAAGTCACGTAAGGTGTATAATATACACAAGAAAAATCACACCATCACATGAATATCATCAAGATAATGGCCCCAGGCCATCACACATCATCCCTAACATTGCCACCCTTATCTCTCCGATAGCCACCCGTATCACTCCGCCCAGACAATATCCTTAGCCACCCGTATCACTCCGATAGCCACCTGTATCACTCTGTATAATAGCCACTCTTATCACTCCACCCGGACAATAACACAATAGCCACCTGTATCACTCCGCACGATCAACAATGGTGAGATGCTACCTTTATGCCCCGCATAACAACAACAGTGAGATGCCACCCTTATGCTTCGCATAACAACAACCAATCCACGCAACAATTCACATGTGCTAATATTACAACAACACGACATATCAACTCATACCACAAGTGCCCATAGGCCACAAACTTTCCAAAAGAACTAACAATATTAATATTTCAACAACAAATAGCCCATGGCTCAAGCACAATATGTATAGAATCTCAGTAACAACAAAATGAACGGGAAAGTAACTCAACTATGAATAATACCCCATTTAAACACAACTTCAATGAAAATAAATTAACGACTTTCAATAACTTCAACTTCAATTAATTTCATAAGGAGCAACTCGATGATGAAGGTATTTCCCTGAAATGGCAAACTTTGAATTCTAGTGTATGAAATAGGCTAACAATGAAAGAGATGATACGAACTAGCAACTACGTCTAAATGCATGAGAATGATCCGGCAACAAAAGGATATCATGTAACAACAACTTCAATTAAGAGTAACTCAATAATAAAAGAAGTCACATAATAATAAAAGAGGTAACAACTTCAAATAAAGCATATAAGAGTAAACTTGACAAGTAAAGGATGTGACATGTAACAACAACTTCAAATAAAGCATGGGATAGTAAACATGACGAATAAGAGATATAACATGTGCTAACAATTTCAAATAAATACATGAAAGAAGCTAAGAGTCTAAACTGGTCAATTTCCACATATAAGCCCGAGTACACACTCGTCACCTCGCGCACATGGATTCCACATAACATAAATAGCACGAACAACTCAAATCCTAAGGGGTAGTTCCCTCACACAAAGTTATGTAACATACTTACCTCAAAGAAGCCAAATCAAACTCAAAAATGACCTTCTCGTGTGAAAAAAACTTCCGAACGGCTCAAATCTAGCCAAAATAACTCAATATCATAAATAAAAATGATAGGAAACATTTCGGATAATAAAACTTCGATCTTTAATGAAAACTAAAAAGTCAACCCAAATAGTTAACCCCGTGCCCGCACCTCGGAACTCGACAAATTCATAAAATTCGAACACTCCTTCCGTTACGAGTCTAACCATATCAAAATTATCTAATTCCGACATAAATTGGCCTTCAAAATCTCATTTTACATTTTTGAAAGTTTTTACAAAATTTTTCATTTTGTCCAATTCAAACAACTAATTTAATGATAAAAACAAAGATGGAATCATGAAATATAATCAAATCCGGGTAAAGAACACTTACCCCAATCCAAAGTGTGAAAATCCCATTCACAATTGCCCAAATCCGAGCTCCATAGTTCAAAATATGATAAAATAACCAAGACCTTCGAAATAAAGTACTTTAAACACTGCTCCACAGGTACCCTTCGCGATCACGGCCATTTCCCCGCGATCGCGATGAACAAATTTTCATTACCCTTCCCAAACTCTTCTCAGACAGCCTGCTGTATATCAGCCAAAACATTTTTTTTACAAAACTCCAAATGACAAAAGGTTTGATTTTCTAAAAATAAGACACAAAGGCCTACAACTTTCATTTTTTTATCATCTCCAAATTTCTTATAGAGTGCAATATATAAGCTTCCAAAGTTAGTCCTGTGACAGCATAATTTTCTTCTACGCAATCGTGAGTAGGCTTCCGCGATCGCGATTCACAGTGCCCTAAATAGCGATTTTCTCTTCGCGAACGTGACCCTAAGTCCAGGATTGCGATGCACACCTCTGTAGCCAAAAACCAGCAACCAAAATGGCCTAGAAATGGTTTGAAACCACCCCGAAACTCACCCGAGCCCCTCGAGACCTCGTCCGAATATATCAACAAGTTCCAAAACATATTACTGGCCTACTCGAGGCCTCAAATCACATATAATAACATCAAAACCATGAATCGTCAATCAAGATAAATCTCTTAAATTCATAAACTTCAAACTTCGAACCAAGCGTCCAATTCAAGCATAACCAATCCGGAATGAATCCAAATTTTTCATACAAGTTCCAAATGACATATTGAACCTATTCCAACTACCGTAACAATAATACAAACACTATAACATCGAAGTCAACTCCCGGTCAAACTTTTGAACATTCCAAACCTTCAAATTTCTAATTTTGTGAAAATGAATCAAATCAACCCACAGACCTCCAAATCCAAATCCGGACATATGCTTAAGTCCAAAATTACCATACGAAGTTATTGGAATCATCAAAACACCATTCTAGAGTCGTCCAAAAAAGGTCAAACTCCGGTCAACTCTTACATCTTAAGCTTCTAAAATAAGAATCATCCTTCCAAATCAATCCTCAATCATTCGAAAACCAAACCCGGCCACACACTCAAGTCACAATACATAATAAAAAGAAACTCAAGACTTTAAGCCACTGAACGAGACATTAATTCTCAAAATAACCGGTCGGGTCGTTATATTCTTCATCCACCGCCACAAATAATGTTGCTTTAAATCATAGTACATATTCGCGGCACCCGGATGAATAGAATACCGCAAACTATGGGCCTCCTCAAGAATCAACTCTCTTAGGACATCTATATTACGAACACAGATCTGACCCTGAAGCCTCAACGCCCTATCTTCACTAATAGTCACCTTCTTAGCATCACTGTGTGGCACCATATTGTTAAGGACAAGCAAGTGGGGACGACTGTGATACATCACAAGCAAGAACCCTGCTAGGCTCCGAAATATCCAACCTCATGAACCTATTGGCCAGAGCCTGAACATCCAAAGCTAACAGTCTCCCTTAGATGGAATAAAAGCAAGACCTTCCATACTCTCTGCCTTCCTACTCAAGGAGTCGGCCACCACGTTGGCCTTCCCAAGATGATAAAGAATGGTGATATCATAGTCTTTCAATAGCTCCAACCAGAATTAATGCCTCAAGTTATCCTTATGCATAAATAGATGTTGAAATCTCCCTCCAATGATCTGTATACACCTCACAAGACACGCCATAAAGATAATGCCTCCAAATCTTGAGCGTGTGTACAATAGTTGCTAAATCTAAATCATGAACCAGGTAGTTCTTTTCATAAGGCTTCAACAGACGTGAAGCATAGGAAATCACCCTACCATCACTCATGAAGCATCATAGTAGATTGTATATGAACCCGATGCCGAAGGAAAACTAGAACTAGATTTGTAGTCAAGGCAGTATTGAGCTTCTGAAAGCTCTTCTCACATTTGTCAGACTACCTGAATGAGGCGCCCTTCTGAGTCAACCTAGTCAAAGGGGTTGCTATATATGAAAACCCCTCCACAAAGCGACGACACTACCCAGCCAACCCAAGGAAACTCCGATTCTCTATAGCGGTAGAAGGTCTGGGCCAACTCTAAACTACCTCAATCTTCTTTGGATCCACCTTAATCCCCTTACTGGACACCACGTGAACCAAGAATTCCACCGAATCTAACCAAAAACTCACACTTGGAGAACTTAGCATATAGCTTCTTCTCCCTCAAAGTTTGGAGCACAATGCTTAAGTGCTTCTCATGCTCCTTCCGGATACGAGAATACACCAATATATCATCAATAAATACAATGAAAAAGGAATTCATATAAGGATAAAACACATAGTTCATTAAGTGCATTAAGGTTGTTGGGGCATTGGTCAGCCCAAAAGACATCACCAAGAACTCATAATGCCCATAACAGATCTTGAAAGTCATCTTAGGAATATCTAAAGTTCTGATCTTTAACTGATGGTACCTCGATCTAAAATCAATCTTTGAGAATACCTTGGCACCCTAAAGCTAATCAAATAAATCGCCAATACGCGATAATGGATACTTGTTCTTGAGAGTAACCTTGTGCAATTGCCTTTAGTCAATGCACATCATCATGGAACCGTCTTTCTTCTTCACAAATAGAACCGAAGCACTCTAAGGTGAAACACTCGGCCTGATAAAAAAATTATATAGCAACTCCTACAACTGCTCATTTAGTTCCATCAACTCTGTTGGGGCCATGCGGTATGATGAAACAAATATGGGCTGAGTGCCTGATTCCAAGTTAACACCAAAATCAATGTCCCTATTGGGTGGCATGTCCTATTGGTCTGCAAGAAAAACATCTGAAATCTCCCTTACCATGGGGACTGAATCAACTGTGGGAGTATCGACACTCATGTCTCTAACAAAGCCCAAGTACGCCAAGTACCCCTTCTCAACCATCCATTGAGCCTTCAGAAAAGACACGAAGATAGCCAACCTCGGCAACCCCTCCACTTCAACCTCGGCAACCCCGGTATAGCCAACATCGTGGTAGTAGTGTGATAATTAAGAATATCATGATACAAAGATAGCCAATCCATACCCAAAATCATATCAAAATCCACCATATTAAGCAACAGAAGATCAACCCTAGTCTCGTAGCCCCTAATAGTGACCAAACAAGAGCGATAGACACGGTCCACCACAATAGAATCCCCAATGAGTGTAGAAACATAAATAGAAGTATCCAAAGGATCACGAGACATATCAAAATATTATTTAAAATAGGCGGACACAAATGAATAAGTAGAACCAGGATCAAATAAATTAATGCATCTCTATGACAGACCGGAACAATACCTGTAATGACAACATCTGATGCAATTGCCTCAGTCCTACTAGGATAAGCATAACAACAGGCCTGGCCTCCCCCTCTAGGACGTCCTCTACTCGCCTGTCCTCCACCTCTAGCTGGTTATGCAGGTGGAGTAGCAACTGGAGCAGAAACCATAGCATGAGTACCCTGCTAAGGTCAACCTCTCCGAAGTCTCGATCAATATCTCATAAAGTGATTTGTATCATTACACTTCAAACAACCCTTTTGCGGGCGTGGCTACTGGTATTGAGTCTGCGCTAGATGACTGGAATGACCGTTGTAGGAACCCCGTGCAGAAGGTGCATTTAAATATGGATATCCAGTATTAGTGCGGAGTGTCCTAGGGTTCCCTGGCTAGGTGGAGCACTATGGGTAACCTGAAGTGCAGACTGAATTGGCCGACTAAAATAGCCTCTACCATGACAGGTCAGAGTCAACGAGTAAAATAATTAAATCCTCAAGAACCTATAAGCTTCTTATCCTTTATATATCCACCCATCTCTTGCTCGCAAATACTCTTCAACCACCTAGAAATCTTCACAACCTGATGGAATAGAGTCTTAGTCTCCAACTCTTGTGCCATCCTAAACCTGAGGCTATAGACAAGTCCCACAATAAACCTATGGACTTTCTCTCTCTGCCAATGGAAACCAAGGAAGGTGCACGACAAGATAACTCTGTAAACCTCGTGGCATATTCCGAAACAATCATACTCCCCTAGCACAACTTCTCAATCTCATTGCGTAGCTCGTCTCTATGGGTATTCTCTCTTAAGAAAAGATCATAGAACTGGAACCAAGTAAATGGTATTGAGCCAGCTGGCCTACTCATCTCATAAGTTTGCCCTAATATATATGCCTACCCCATCAGCTGAAAAGTAGTAAGGTCGACACCGCTCGACTACACCAAACCCAGGTTTGCAGAATGCACTAAAACTAATCCAAGAAACCCTGTTCATCCTCAAAAGACCCTCTATTGAACTATGGAGGATGGAACTTCTGAAACTTCTCGAGACTCTTTTTCCTCTCTACCAACACAATTGGCCCTACCTCAGGCTGAACCGCAATAACTGGCTGCACCAACTTGACACATGTGTCTGATAAGCATGAGTCAGCTGCTCTGGTGGACGGACTGCAGGAGTCTAAGCTCCTCCCCCAATCTGTGAAGTAGTTGGTGCAACTTAAATAAACCCTGTCTGGGCCAAACTCCCGAAGATATTCATGATGTGTGCCAAGGACTCCTAGAGCCTCGGCGTAGCAATAGGCTGCCCAGGTGCACGCTCAACATGCTCAGGATCTTGATCCTCAACTGGAGCTGTTGGGGGCTTTATAACTGCTTCTCTAGCAGGTGCTCTAGCTGTAGCACGTGCCTCTCCTCGGCCTCTACCTCGGCCCCGACCTCCCGTGGCTCTAGCTGGGGGTGGTGGTGTATGTTCAACTAATCCGGTAGCGCATGCCCTCACAATCTGTGAGAGAATAGCAGAATAAAGGTTCAGACTTTAGAATAACAAATCGACACGATCAGGAATGAAAGAAGATTGTCACGCCCCAAAATCGAGGAGCGCGACCGACGCTCAACCGAGTAAACCCTTGTCGAGCAAGCCTAATTTACATTAACCTCTCATCATTACTCATGCATGGCTTACCATAACATAATAAGATCTTGACTTTCATTTTAATTACACTTGGTTCAATGGCCCATATTTTCTTTCTCGTAGTGGTTACACAACTCTATAAATAGCTGTAAATACTGTGAACATAAATACATGACAAAACTCAAATCTTTAATTACATGACCCACAATGTACATGGAGCTTCTATGATAATGGATACCTATATACATAAAACGAGCTAGACCCAAACACCTACTAGAATTCTAGCGGGCTCACCATAAGCTTAGTAGTGAAGAAGATCCCTATCAAAGATCCATATCATTATGTAGAAGTATACCTGCATCCATTAAAAGATGCAGTGCCCCCGGCAAAAGGGACGTGAGTACATGTGGAATAGTACTCGTATGTAAGGCAGTCAAAACAACATATGAAAATACGGTAACTCAAATAAGAGGCAAATAAAGTACATCAAGAAACTACGAAACATCCAATAAAATCACATTCAAGTCTTATTATACTTGCATCATTCTAACCTTCTTTTACGATCAACTGCGCCATATGAACTATACATGGAATACATAATATAATGTAATTGTATCAACATGTACGAACAATGCCAACGAAAGTGGCACCTTCATCCCTTATTTTACACATACACATTTTGTAGACTGTCTTTAGTGTTCACATATCATATTATACACCTATGCGTCTCATAGACCGTTCACAACATTCACTTACACGATACAAATACACCTATTCAAGGGCTTGGAAATACAACATGAATATGATGAATCATGGTAACAATACATGGGCGTAGATAGCTGTTAAAGTCAAGCAAATTGTTAAGAGCTTCCATTCAAATTTATCGATATTAAGTCGGGGATCCTTTATAACCACTCTCACACAAAGCGGCCCTGCCACATCACCCCAACATATACGGGTGGAGGTGTATCACGATACCATAACCTCTACACAAAGAGACCCTGTCGCCTCACCCCAATATATGCGGGTGGAGGTGTATCACCATACCACAATCCCAATACAAAAAGGCCCTGCCGCCTCACCCCAATATATGCGGATGGAGGTGTATCACAATACCACAATCCCAACACAAAACAGTCATGTCTCCTCACCCTAATATATGCGGGTTGGATGTGTATTCTACAATACAACAATCTCTACATAAAGTAGTCCTACCGCCTCACCCCAATATATGCAGGTGGAGGTGTATCACAATACCACAATCCCTACACAAAGCGATCATGCCGCCTCACCCTAATATATGCAGAAGGAGGTGTATTCCACAATACCACAATCCCTACACAAAGCGGTCATGCCGCCTTACCCCAATATATGTGAGTGGAGGTTTATTCCACAATACCACAATCCCTACATAAAGCGGTCATGCCGCCTGACCCCAATATATGCGGGTGGAGATATAATCCCAATCACAATACCATAAATAAACTCAAAGCAACATAGTTTGTCATTACATTTAAGGTCGTAATTTCTCATATCATTGGAATACTTAATGTTCATGCTCATCATGGAGAAACACAACTCATTACATTAGCACATGCATGGTAAATCAGTAAGTTGATTTTAATCACACGGGCCCAATTCCTTTTCTTAAGGTTCATCATCATTTAACAAAGGACATCTCATTATTCACTCCCTTGACCTCTTGAGGTCATTGTCTAGGTTCATGACTCTTGGTAACTTAACAATCGAAGTCATTTACATACATTATTTTAGAAGCATACAACTATAGTTGAAACCACTGGGATATACAACACTTTGAAATTCTCATTTAGGCAACGATCACATTTCATGTTCATACTATCACTTACTTGTACTTTCCATGGGTGATCATAGAAGATTAAGAGCATTTAGAACATTTAGGAATATCATAGTCTTTACTCGCAAGAACGTAGGGGCTTATAACACATTGGAAACAAAAGTACAAATACGTACATCTCATAACCTTTCACACCCTATATCACTTAATCTGTACTTTCAATCACTTACAACATTATTATTTCATTGGCTCTCTTGGCCATACATATGATTCTTTTTTCATGACACAATGGCCGTATTTCATATTTCACACTTTCATATCTTTCCTTTCATGGATCATCATCCTAAATATCAACATATACAATATTCCAGAAATCACAACTTTAGGTTCATTAGTAATGAAGACTTTAAACACAATGGATTTCTTACCGAGAAATGGAGTAAAATGATTGGCAATCGAAGCACAAGTTAAAATCATAAACAAGTAACACATCGTTTCTTCTTGAATTACTTTTTCCCATAAAGAAAAATACACAATTTTCACTCAAGAATATGTAAGAATGCAAAACACATTGAAAATTCTCACTAAACATAGCATTAGCTAAAACAACCACATATGGGCATCACTTGAGTTCATAAGCTTTTAGATAATTCTATTTTCAAAGTCAATTTTAGAATAGTTGAATCAAAGCGCATTTCATAATCTTTCTCACATCATCTCATTTCATGGGCACCATTGGCCACAAGTATAACTTTCACTCTTGTCACGTTGGCCACACTTTATATCCCTAATTCACTTATTTCACTTCCAACCATCTTTGTAAGTTATCAACAATAAGACATTTCCAATCAATACTTTAGGTACATATATGAGAAATTAAGAGTCTTAAGCATATTGAGCTTTCTCACACAATTTAAAATCATAACCTTCCTTTGAAACACCACTCAAAGACATAGTATTTTAATACACATATCATTCTTGAACACATTCCCAAAAGATAACATAATATGATAGGAACATTCGGAACACGTTTTGAATATATAATTCTCGACACTTTGCTTATTTGGTACATTCAAATATATTGGGAACAACCCGGAACATATAATAAGGAACTTGAGACATCCATACTTGAAACTTACGGGAACATCATTGAATTCAATTCTAAGAAGGAAGTTTAGCCAACATACCTCACTTTGGGCTTTCCTTAAATTACTACAACGTCCCGAAAATTCTAGCAATCCCAATCTATTTTGAGACATAACAAAATTGAACCATAGTTAGGAAGATATCCATGGTCTCGGCTCATTTGAGCATTTTATCAAATACTAGGTGTGCAAATTTAACTACAAGGTTCTTCTACAAGATTTCCTTCACTCCACAACCCAATCTTTACTTATTTGAGCTCAACAATATTCCCACAAACCTTATTAGTACAAGCATGTATAAATAATACTCTTACACCCAAGAACCATACTCCCAATCAACCATCTTTTACCCAAATTCGAAATTGAAAACTAGGGTATGGAACCTTACCTCTTAGATGAAGATCTTGTGAGATTTCTGTGTTGGATTTCAAAGCTTGGGCAAGATATCGATGAACAAAACACTTCACCTACTTTCTCTCTCTAGAACACTCTCACTTCTCTCTAAAGAAACCTCAGATAATTGCCCCAAAATAAGCCCCAAAGCCTATTTATCAAAATGGGGTCGGGTTATGAAAATTGAAAAATTAACCCTCCGAAATCAGGTCTACGACCGCATAATGGACCGCAGAATGGCTATGCAGGTCGCAAAATGCACCACAAAATCGGTGCCAAAAACTGGGCTGTACTGGTCCATTCTGCGACCAGTTTGCGGTCGCAGAAGGACTTTCGCGATTGCATAATTATTCTGCGATCGCAGAATTGGTCGCAGAATCTCATTTTTTCAGCCTTTGGCAATCTGGTCATAACTTCTTGTAGGAGTGTACAAATGACGAACGGTTTGAAGCTTTGGAAACTAGACTCAAAGGGCTTTAATGTTATAGGTAGATAATCTCCTATATAGTTATAGTTTGGTAACAGTATGCATTTGAAGTAGGATCTTGTGCGAACCTACTTGAAACATTATCCCATCATAAAATTTTCAACTTGACTTAGCCTTGGGACTGTTCTTAGACCATAAACCAATCTTAATGCACATCATACATATATTATCATGATTAATTGATATCATTCATATAATAGTCCTTGTCTATACACAAAATAATATAATTAGCGCACATCAACTTTCTTAATAGCGCTTAAGTACTTCAAACTTTTCCGGGGTGTTACAAAGATGATATTTCCTAATAGCTCGGTAGCCTCTAGAAGATAAGTACAGACGTCTCTATACCGATTTGCAAGACTCTACTAAACTTACTTGTGATTTGTAGAACCTATGAACCTAAAGCTCTAATACCAACCTATCACGACCCAAATCCCACAACATGGATCACGGTGGAATAGAGTCTCTAATACTAGGTAAGTCAATCACTTAACAACATCTTAATAAATAGAACATAACATAATAGGGCAGATTGTTAGTATAATAATAGAAATAGAGTCAACACTTGCCAAAATAGCAATACTCAACATAACTCTCTAGAACTACGTAGTATAGAGTCACGAGCTCTAACTGAATACATAAGAATATCTCAAAATACTATATTGTTCGGATATAAAAATGATAGTATAAAAATAGTTATAGGACTCCAAGGGACTGCGATGATCAATGTAGCTCTACCTTGAATCCTTGTAGTTAATAAGCTCTCACTACTACTGCCTCCAACACCTGGATCTTCACAAAAATGTGTAGAAGTGTAGTATGAGTACACCACAGTCGGTACCTAGTAAGTATAAAGACTAACCTCGGTGAAGTAGTGATGGGGTTCAAGTCACGTGATACTAATTCAATGTTATTGTTTACTATTCAATAGATCAAAGACTGGCAACAGAAAGTATAGCAGAAAAACAATAACAATAATCTCATCAGAATAAGTGATACTAATTCAATGCAAGTAAAGTCTCACCTTCAACAACAAGTCATCACATAGAACCACACACATATGGTACCTCTTTTCAACATTTATATCATAACAACAATAGCCACCCATATCGCTCAACCCAGACAAAATCACAATAGCCACCCGTATTGCTTCGTCCTGACAATATCACAATAATAACCCATGTCGCTCCGCCCTAACAATATCGCAATAGCTACCCATATGGCTCCGCCGAACATCTCCACATGTTCCATAATAATTATAAAACAATAATGCCAAAGTTTAATCATGGATATGAGTTCATAATTTATCAACAAGGTGCACAAGGACATGAAAAATAATAAAACATGAATGGGTATTTACAAATAAAGCATTACTATGGCTAAAAAAGTGTAGTTATCATGTTCACATAGTCACAAAGTGATTGAGAATGTTTCATATACAATACATTCCCAAATTAAGGCATATTAATAGCCTAAGATCTAATCCGATCATAAGCCACACATAGCACTCGTGTATTCGCTCGTTACCGCATGTACAATTATTTTTCACATAACACAAATAGGTATTTAAGGCCAAATCCTAAAGGGTATTCTCCCACACAAGGTTAGACAATATATTTACCTCAAATGAGCCAAATCATTACTCTGATTGCCTCTCAAATCGGCCTCTGAGCGGGTCAAATCTGGCCAAAAACAACTTAATAATATCAAACATGGCTATAGAAATCAATTCCAATTAATAAAGCTCCAATATTTATCAATAATCAAAAGATAAATCGAAAGGTCAACCGGATCTTGCTTCTTGGAACCCAACAAAAGTCATAAATCCCAAACATTCATTCAAATACGAGTCCAAGTATACAAGTTTCATCCAAATTCGACTACGCATCGGGGTTCAAATCCCTATTTTTCATTTTAGAAATGTTTTGCCAAAACCCTAATTTTTTGCACTTAGATTCATCAATCAAATGCTAAAATCAAGGATGGAATCATGAATAATAATCAAATTCGAGTCAAGAACACTTACAACAATCCAACTAGTGAAAGTTCCCTCAAATATTGCCCAAATCCGAGCTCCCAATCTCAAAATATAATAAAATAACTCAAACCCTTGAAAATGATATGTTATAACACTGCCCAGTGATACCCGGGATCTACTTCACGATCACGAAGTACAATTCAACATTGGCCCAAACATTACCCTTTGTGAACGCGGTCTGGCACCTACGAAAGTGATGCATAACCTCCACTGGCCTACGCGAACGCGGTCCCCCTCCCACGAATGGGAAGGCCAAAATCTTGGCAACCCGATCTGGCCTTCTCTCTATGCGAATGCAACACCGAGGTCGGTAACGCGAAGGCTACTGCCCACCATCTTCCGCGAATACGGTACACCTATTGCAAATGCGAAGAGCAAATATTGCCAGCCACCAAAGCAAAATTTACGATAGCGTGACAGCTTCTGCGATCGCGATGAAGGCAACAACACTAGAAATCTAGTAACTCCAATCATGAGAGAAATGGTCTGAACCCCATCTGAAACACAGCTGAGGCCCCTAGGTACCCATCCAAACATACCAATAAGTCTTAAAACACAATACGGACCTACTTGAGGCCCCAAATCACATAAAATAACATCAAAATTATGCATTTCTCCTCAATTCAAGCTTAATAAACTAATTCAAAATTTTGAATTCCAAACTTACACCGAACACATCTAAGCAACTCAGATGTAATGACATGGTCAGTCGTTTTGAGTATTATAGACATGTTTCCCCTATTTGGCACTTTATATTTATGTATTTGTGGTTACGTGACTTGTGAGGTTGGTTGGTTTGGTTTTGAAGGAGTTTTGGATTGAATCGCGAAACTTAGTCCCTTGGTTGGAGGATTAAGTTGTTAGACTTGAACAAAGTTTGACTTTTGTGTAGACGACCCCGGAATAGTATTGTGATGGTTTCAATAGATTTGTATGGTGATTTAGGACTTAGGCGTATGTTTGGATTTGGATTTGGAGGTTCCTAGATCGATTTGGTTTTATTTGGCAATAGTTGAAAAGTTAAAGGTTTGAAAGATTGATAGGTTTGACCGAGAGTAGGAATAGGTTTGTTGTGTCATTTGGGACTTGCATGCAAAATTTGAGGTCATTCCGAGTTGTTTAGGCATGTTCGACATACATTGTGAATTTAGAAATTTGAATTAGTTCCTTGGTCTTGAATTGAGGTGCGATTCATGGTTTTGATATTTTTTGTGTGATTTGAGGCCTCGAGTAGGTCCGTGTTATATTTTGAGATTGGTTGGTGTGGTTTGCCGAGGTCCCGGGGTGCCTCGAGTGTGTTTCAGATTGATTTCAGATCATTTTAAGTTATGTTGGCATTGCTAAAGAATGTTGAGTCTGGTGCTTTCACATCTGCAGAGTTGTAGCCGCAGATGCGAGTCCACAGATGTGGGATGGGAGCCACAGAAGTGAGCTGGGCTAGAGGATAAGGGAAATCTACAGATGCAGAATTTTGGGAGCAAAAGCGGTCCTACAGATGCGGATGAGGGACTGCAAAAGCGAGATATCTAGATTTAAGTGAAGACCGCAAATGTGGGTCTTGGATCACAGAAGCGGAGCCGCAAATGCGAAAATGCTAGGAACATATATATTTAGAAGGGTTTTGGTTAATTCTAATTTTTGGAGTTGTGGAGCTCGGTTGGAGGCGATATTTGGAGGACTTTTCATCACAATTGAAGGAGTAAGTAATCTTTACATGATTTTAGTATTAGTTACTGATTACCCATAGATTATTACACCTAATTTATGTGAATAAAAGGTTGCATTTGGGGGATTTTTGACTATAATTTTGAAGAGTGAAAATTGATGATTTGAGGGTCGATTTGAGGTTGGAATTGGATGAAACATATATATTTCAACTTGTATCGGAATGAGTGATCGAAATTTATGAGTTTGGTCGGGTTCCTGGGTGCAGGCCCGGGGTTGACCTTTTGGGTTTTCTTTGCATAATTGATTCAAGATCATAGCTTTATTATTTTGAATTATTTCTTATGGCTTTTATTGTTGATATTAAGTTATTTTGGCGAGATTGGAGCTGTCCAGAGGCGGGAATGGCTTCTTAAATTACTGGTTTAGCTTGCTTGAGATAAGTATCTTACTTAAACTTGTTTGAGGCACTAGTTGCCTGTGTTGTTTGTGATAGGTACGTGCTATGGGTGGTGCTCATGTTTGTGGTTGAGCCCATGTGCGTGCACTGAGGTATTATTCATGCTCGGGATAGTGCTTAGGTTGTGATATGCCTTGAATTGATTATTAACCTTCATGATGTGATGCTTCTTGTATTTGTACCCCTTTCATGAACTATTTGAACCATGTTTGAGGTTACACAGAGGGTAATCTCCTTAATGAGCCTGATAATTTCTGTTTTGGAGATGTAATTTCCTGATTTGAGCTATGATAGCACACTTTGCACATCCATCTCTCTTTAGCATGTCACTTATACTAGTCCAGGAGGATGAAATTGGATATTCATTGATCATGTACATGTAATCTTGTACATTTTCCTTCTGTGTGTTATGGATTCGACTGGTAGCACGTGACCACGACATGAAGATTATGATTATTGGCATGTGAACATGCCATGGGATTATGATTATTGGCACGTGATAATTGGCACATGAATTAGCCGTATGGATTATGATTATTAACGCGTGAATACCTCGTGCGAGTTGTGATTATTAGCACGTGAATAATTTATGCAGTTGATATTATGTCACGTGACTACGCCATGCAACGTGTGGATAAGTATCCATTCCTCTAGGGTCACCTTATCATGTTTCTCTCTTGATGCTGTACACGCGGTATGAGGAAAGATGATGAGTGGTTTGGTTCAGTTATTATATTTTTGAGGATCCGTGGTTTTCTTCTTTGCTTGAAATTTCCTTGGTTGTTTATCAGTTCTATTTGCATATCTTCTTTATATGTTAGATTGTTAACTGAGCAGATTATGTTAAGTTATTTCTTGCACCAAGGTTGTTTTATCTGTGGTTCCTGACTTGATCATATTATTGTTCTGCACTTGTTAGATTTATGAACTGTACAGGTAAATAACGAGTATCATTAATAATTCTTACTTCTCTTACCTCACAGAGGTTAGTTATGATACTCGTTCAAAATATGGGATCGGTTGTACTCATACTACACTCTACACATTTAATTGTGCAAATCCAGGTGTTGGACTGAGTTGTGGTAGCTGTGAGGTGTTGTTATGAGCACTTTGGAGAGATGAGGTAGATATGCATCTCGACCGTAGCCTTGGAATCTTTTTACTTCTTTTTAGTACTATTATTTTCATTCAAATAATATTGCTATATGTATTCCAGACTTGTACTTTTGTTTAGAGCTCATGACACTATATTTAGCAGTTCTGGGGGAATATTGTATTTCGATGTAGTTATTTATGTTATTGGCATTGGAATTGTAACATTTCTGCTATTTTTGTTATTATTTTCTGTTGTTGTTATGTTGGCTTGCTTAGCAAGTTAGTTAGGCACCATCATGACCGGTTGGTGGTTTTGGGTCGTGACAAGCTGGTATCAGAGTCCTAGGTTCATAGGTTCTACGTGTCATGAGAAAGTTTAGTAGAGTCTTGCGGACTTTGGGAGGCTACCAAATTGTTGGGAAACTTCACATTTTTGCATTCTTGTCATGCGAATTTGTTAAAGTCTGAAGTTTGAACCTTTACTCTTTTATTCTCTCACAGGTAGTGAGGACACGTTCAGACGGATCGTACGGTTGGGCAGGCACCAACGCCACTAGTCAAGGTTGTGAGAGGCCGGGCCGAGGTGGAGGTGGGACTCGTACTGCAGTTAGAACAACACCTGTTGAGCCACCAGTTGCTCCAGTAGAGGAGCAGGTTCCGGATACTATTGAGCAAGTGGGACCAGCTCAAACACTGGCAGTACCTATTTCTATACCTGATCATAAGGAGACTTTGGCCAAAATCTTTAGTGTGTACACGAGCTTGGCTCAGGCGGGTATGACTAGTTGCACCAGCTACCTCATAGGATGGGGGAGGAGCCCAGACTCCCACTGCCCGTACACTGGAGTAGCTAGCTCAGGGTTATCAGACACTAGGGATGTTTCTAGTTCAGCCAGTTATTGTTGCTCGGGTCGAGGTTGGTCCATCAACGACTGATGAGGAGCAGAAGAGGTTGGAGCAATTTCAGATACTTTTCCCTCCCTATTTCAATGGAGAAGAGTTAGAGGGTGCTCAGGGTTTTCTGGATTGGTGTCATCGGATTCTTCGCACAATAGGTATTATGGACACTAGTGGGGTTGACTTTACTACTTTTCAGCTGGCAGTGGCATCCTACATATGATTAAAAAAACCAAGCTATGCATTAGGCAGACAAAACTAGTGCAGCACCACTTACATGGCATCAATTTTCAATTCTCTTCTTAGAGAAGTTTATTCCACAGACTCGTAGAGAGAAGCTGCGTAGGGAGTTTGAGCATCTACACCAAGAGGGTATGACTCTGGCCCAGTACAAGATGTGATTCACGAATTTCACACGTCATGCAGCATGGTTGGTTCCAACTTATAGGTAGAAGATCAAGAGGTTCATTGATGGCCTCAACTATGGTCTAC
>AWOL01S0071021.1:0-13141 GCA_000715115.1 Nicotiana otophora | reverse complement strand
TGTATTCAGTTAGAGTTCATGACTCAATATTACAAGTCTTGGGAAGGTGTTATAATTATTTCCGTCGTTGGTTTCATTTAGTAAAAAAAATGGCTTGAATTGTAATTAAAATCGGATTACTTAGTCTTAGAGACTAAGTGTCATCACGGCGTCTGTGGTGAAATTTTGGATCGTGACAGTTTATTAACGGTAGGGGTGGATCTGGGGGGACAAACTTAAACTATATACCATAGTAGAGGGGCAAGTTTGGACCTTTTCCCAAAAATTAATACCTCACTTCAGTTCCATCGAAAATTTAAGTGAACTTTTCTAAGCGCCATCTTTTTACTTTTTGTCTCCTTAGTTTTTACAAATTATCACCGAAAAATCTTATAAAATTGATCATCAATAAAGTGATGTTAAGAAATATTTTATCTTTTTTGTCAAATTTTTCCTTATTTCATGTCTAAAAAACTGTAGAAAAAAATTATATTTGTGTCGTTCCTTATTATTAATATTTCTTACTGCACGAAAAAGCATACCAATCAAGAAATAATTTTTATTAGAAACAGCGAGTCAAATTGATCTCCATACTATCTCAAAATTAAATCACCCTGTATACACATTGAAAAGAAAGGAAGAAGTCGTAGGATCTTTTTGTATCACTACCCTGAGATACACCTTCAACTCTCCCCATGTCACGACCCAAAATCCATTAAAGGTCGTGATGGTACCTAACACCACTATCAGACAAGTCAACCATAATTAATTAACTTAATTACCCATTTTCGTATTTTTAAAATCAAAATTTTTCTTCAATTAAATAATAAGGAAGAAAATTTACAGAGTACATGATAATATTTTCCCAACTACACTACTGAACAAGGTATAAGTGACCCCAAAATGCGGTGTCACAAGTGCATGAGCATTTACTAGGGAGTAAAATAAAATACAGCGTCTGTCCGGAATACAATTTAGATAGAAAAAATATAAATAACTCTGAATGAAACTCTGTTGGCTGCGGATCGTAATATAGAATGCAGCTCACCTAAATCCCCGCATTAACCATACCTATGCGCCCACAAGACCGCTAGACATATATGTATCTGCACAAAAGAATATGCAACAAGTGTAGCATGAGTACGTAAGCAACGTGTACCCAGTATGTATCAAGCCTAATCTCGAAGAAATAGTGATGAGGGGTCGATTTTGACACTTCACTAAGGGTAAATAATATTAGAATAGAAATACTTAAATCGACATGATTTATAGGAATATCAATAATTTTCTTAACAAGCAGAAATAATTAATCCTTCCAATTTCAATAATTAACAATTTATCAATTAGCTTCACAAGCTGCAATAAAATATCAACGTATCGTGTCATTATTTTTATTAGGCACGATGTCTGCCGAGATCGTTCGGCCCGATCCAGAGTATCGTGTACACTGCCGAGGGACGTGCGGCACGATCCATAGATGCATCTATACTGCCGAGGCATTCGGCTCGCTCCACAAGAAAGGAGGACATTTTCTTAAGAACCTCCGGAGTGAGAAGATATCATAAGATTAACACATAAGTATGTGCAATTTTCATAAAAAATCAAATATTTTGCACAAAAACTCAATTATGTGAAATTTCAGTCTTTACTGCTTCCTCTAACAATTCACAATATAATGCCAATACTTTAATTAAATAAAGAATACAATTATCACAAGTAATTTATTATTTGAGTCCTAAACTACCCGGACAAAGAATAATTAGTAGCTACATATGGATCATCGTCAACTCGTGTGTACGTAGCCCCTACAATTAGCAACAATTATTAATTTAAATCACCTATGGGGTAAATTTCCTCTTACAAGGTTAGACAAGAGACTTACTTTGTCTCAAAGCTCACTCCCGTTCACGATGTCGTGTAAAAATCCCAATTCGGTGCCGACAAATTCGAAACTATCCAAATGTTATATAAAATAATTAATGCATGCTCAATAAATCGAAATTAGACTATTAAATTAATTATCCAACCCAAAATGATAAAATCCTAAATTTTACCCCTAGCCCACGTGCCCGGATTCCAGAAATTTTCGGAGAAAAACGTTACCCATAACCTCAAGAACTCAAATATACTATTTCCATCTAATTCCATAGCCATTTTCGTGGTTAAATTCCAAAAATACCAATTCCTAGGTTTTTCTTCAAAAACTCAAATTTCTACAAATTTTCATGTCTAAATCTATATAAAATCCAAGTATTTAACTTGCAATAGGTGGGAATCACTTACCTTGACATAGATAATGACGATGGAGCTCCAAAATCGCTCCAAGATCGACTCCCATGGCGGAAATGAAGTGAAATTGGCCAAAATCCCGTTTAAAACAACTCACTGCCCAGCACTGCCCTTCTTCGCGATCGCGGAAACACCCTCGCGATCGCGAAGGCCAAAACCCATCCGCCCAGAAAATCTCTCTTCGCGTTTGCGACACTCTGATAGCGTTCACGAAGGCCAGTTGCCCATACCCCTCGCGTTCGCGTTCGCGTTCGCGTTCGCGTAGGCCAAATGGCCTTAGGCCCATCTCCCTCTTTCTTCTTCGCGTTGCCTTGGCCGCATTCGCAAAGGCTTGCCCAGCTCTTGCCTCACATTCGCGTACACTTGCTCGCGTTCGCGAAGGCCAATCTAGAAGCCTCACAATTTCCTCTATGTGTACGTGAGACTTCCTTCGCCTTCACGAAGAAGGATAGCAGACACCAGCAACAGCAGTCCAAAACAGCCCGAAATGATTCGAAACCATCCCAAAACACACCCGAACACACCCGAAGCCCCCGGGACCCCGTCAAAATCACACAAACCAGCCAGATAACATAACACGTACCTTCTCGAGGCCTCAAATCACATTAAACAACATCAAAGTCATGAATCATACCACAATTCAAACTTAATGAACTTTAGAACTTCAAACTTCTACATTCGATGCCGGAACCTATCAAATCACGTCTCATTGACCTCAAATTTTGCACACAAGTCACATTCAACATTACGGACCTACTCCAACTTCTAGAATCAAAATCTGACCCCAATATCAAAAAGTTCACTCCCGGTCAAATTATCCAAATTTCTAACTTTCGCCAAAAGACCCCAAAATGACCTACGGACATCCGAATCCACTTTCGGACGCGCTCCCAATACCAGAATCACCATACGGAGCTATTCCCAGACTCGGAATCCCAAACAGACATCGATAACATTGAAATGTACTTCAACCCAAATTTATAAAATTCTTCTAAAATGCCAACTTTCCACAATAGGCTCTGAAACGCTCCCGGGTCATCTAAAACCCGATCCGAACATACACCCAAGTCCAAAATCATCATATGAACCTATTGGAATTGTCAAATCTCGATTCCGAGGTCGTTTTCTAAAAATATTGACCGAAGTCAAACTCGCCCTTTCTAAAGCCAACTAAGGAACCAAGTGCTCTGATTTTAACCCGAACACTTCCAAATACCGAACTAACCATCCCCGCAAGTTATAAATTAGTAAAAGCACATAGGGAGAATCTTATTTAGGGGAACGGTGTTCTAACAATCAAAAGGACATGTTGGGTCGTTACATTCTCTCCCACTTAAATATAAGTCCGTTCTCGAACTTGCTAAGAACTTCTCCGGAGTTGTCCGAAATTATTGTTTAACACCTCGTGCACCTGCTCGTGCTACCACTACTCGGTTGAGCACATTAGCTTGAGCCAATCTGAAGATACTCCCGTTTATTTAGGCAAATAAGCCTTAGAGCCTAATTCTAACATCCAGAATTCTCTTCCAGGCCTGTTTTCATCATACGAACACCGTATCAATCACTATACGATGTGCCAACACACGATTCCGTACCTTTGCTGAATCCACACCATGCACCAGATAATTCACATGACCATAATAACATCCTCTAATAGCAATAGCCGAAATCTCACAAATCTGATGCCCATAACACACCTCATGGCACATATATCTACTGTTCCAACACTTGCAATGCTTCCACGATGGAAGAAATGTATAGAAATTCATAACTAATTGCTGAGTCAACAAATCATTGAGTTTCTCCTTCTGACAAGAACCATTACCTCATTATGAACCAAATAATGATATATGCTCTTTAATATGCTTCATATAAATCTGACCGCACTGATCCCAGGTCCAATAATCTCGTCTCCCCCAGCATAAGCTACTCAGGCAATAAGCCACCTCAAATACTGCCAAAAATCTCATATGATGCTATAATGTTCCCAACAAGTACAAACTCGAATGTGATACATAAAGAAAACAAACTCTGTAAAGAACCACTCAACCCACGTAACTAATTAAACAACCGAAAGGATATTATGAACCTTCCTGAGAAATAAGAAACAAAACACCCAAGAATAGATATGGGGAATTGTACTCAACATCACACTGTTGCGGCGTGCAACCCGATCCATACATGATACCTGTGGTGGCGTGCCACCCGATCCACACATAATAATCTAAAGAAAACACCCATCGAGTCGTAACGCTCATACTCACGCAATGCCCGAATATTAACCATAAGCATGCCAAGTGCACAATACCATCAGATAGCGCCATATGCTACAAAACTCAGGCACGACTAAGGTGCAATAACTGACCTACATGTCGAGAGCCATCCTGCTCATATAACACCGCAAACTATACTGGATCTCAATACGAGTGTGAATAATCAAACTGCCTCGCAACCCACATGGCACAATAGAGACTACATGGGAGGGCCGACAATAGAAATAACATCCAAGGCCCGAAGACCCCTTCAAAAACAACATTATGCTGAAATGAACACATCCTTCCTGATATAGAGCCCACATTCACATTTAGATCCATCCACTGACCTCAATCCGATTCTGATTGTACCGCACTGGGCTAATAACCTTTCAAAGATCCACAATAACCCTTTTTCCCATGACACACAAGAACAGTCGTCAAATTCAAAACAAACTCTCACAGTCCACAACCAAATGAACCGTGCGCCCTTCAGGCATAATTCTCACATTAGTGATAGTACCACAATCTCCATACTTGGTTCTAAATCTTTAATCAATCAAGTGACTACATGTCACACTTATACAATCTTCCTGTGGGATACACTCCCACGACCTTCCGCACCAGGTAACAAGTATGCACGTCCACACCACCTGCCACACTAATGCTATAAGGCAAATCAGGAATCCGCGATTAGTACATAAAGTCTCTTACACATAACACCAATCTCAGGTGACGCTAAAGGCAATGCCAGCTTACTCTAACCATCTGAATCCTTTCCTGCTCATCCAAGCTCTTGACATTCTTGTTTACACCAAACTGTAACCTTGATCCTCAACTTCCAAATTCTCATGCCGCTCACTGCACCTAACATACCAATACGTGAGAGTACAAGAATTCCATCATGACTCCTGATCCACTAATAGACTAAACACTTCATCACATAGCAACCTTTTACTTAGCTCATTTCAGGAGAACCATTGCAACACGCGGCTGAATTTCCATAACCGCATAAAATACAATCCTCAAGTAGTGGTCAAAACCACCATAACCCTTCCGGGATCCATCTACACATAACAATCCATAATACTCGAATGCCTCCAAATAAAATCAATTACGGCAGCTGTCAAGCCTCGTACATACTGCCACCAATCACATGTATAACTTAACACANCCAACCATATGTATAACTTAACATGCTGAAGGAACTGATCATTGCCACTATCATGCCAATTCAACCATTGCTAACCGATCTGAATTTTTTTCTAATTTACTCTGGACTTGCCTTAGGAATAATAATAGCTCCATTCAAAACATCATGAACCCAAATCCGCACTCATCTTGAGTGACCTCATTTCATGAGACCACGTTGTCTCCAAACCCCATGAACCATTTCATACCCTCTTTATGCGCATATTCGCATCTTCAACTGGTACCCCTATTCTGAAAATCCCTCTATGAATCCGAAGTTATTTTCTTCCATTACTCCAATGCTACACCGCAACCCAAAGATAACATAGAACACTCCAAGCCCCTTTCATAATCTGTTGCAAAGCTCGATACCTAACCATACTATGAACTCAAAATACTTAGGCACCACACTTAAATTTTTTAAATCCACTAAGACCGTTGTTGAGAGTCACCCACTTTGACTTGGTCTCGACTAATCAAACTCCAAGGCCCTGCTAGCACATGAACACCTTCTCAAAGAAGCATCCGGCTGACTCACTTTCCTTGTACATTACATCTACACGAAGCATAAACTCTGAGTCTTACTAAAGTCTGAACATGAATCGATAAGGCCAATTACAACACACATTCCTCAACTCATTTGCTCAAATTACCACTGATGTTCTCTTTCCTTAGTCGTAATAACCCACCAATATGACCAGAAACCTCACAAGTAGATAACCATGCAATCCAATCATAGGCGGTGGGGCTCTCCCACTTAGCTTTAATCTATAATCACAAAATGTTGAGCCCACAATGATTCCTTCTTCTCGATTACTACGATCTTGCATCGTTAACCGCCAAATTCTCGAAATACTTTTATTAATCGTTCCCCGAACATTCTGAACCATCAGCCACAATCACTTATTCGGCCTCTTACCGGGTAGCAAGTAAAATTATTTGTAGAAGCTTCGTCATTATCATACAACCGTTATCCTGCTCACAAGAGATAACCCACATGTGAACTTCTATGCCGACATCTTCCAGCGACGTTGCACTGGGTGCAACTACCACGCATTCAGTAAACCTCCTAAGCCTATGCTCGTCCACCAGCGGTACAAGTCCTTTCATTCCCTATTGACATCAACTGAGAGTTCAACAGTATCATCCAACTCAAGTCATATTGCATCTGAAACGATAATCAAATCTTCACACCCCTCCTCATTTCAAGAAAACTTCTTCCTGCAATATTAAATCTCTCTCCATACAATGACCATTATTCCAAATAGAATATGTAGACCAAATCACCTTTCATCACGATCCCCATGCCGTTCAACACTTTCTCAAGGCACATGGCCATGATTACCACAGAATCCACTTGCTACTCCGCCTCTCCCACTTTGGTCAAACCATCTCTTTTAAGAAACTACTCGACTTCTGTTTTCTTACACTTGGCCTTCTAGAAGTTTAACCACCGCAAGACACCTCCCACATGTCCTTCCTCATCCTTTGCTGCCAAGTTGTTGCCTTAAATAAAAATTCATCACTGTAGCATCTGAACCAACAGATCACCGCTAACTCTAAACCTCCTCGAAGATCGTCTTCCTTGAGCCATCAAGATTAGAATCACCGATTCGATTCTGAACCACAGCACACTATGACCCCTAACAGCCGCTTCCCCGGCACCATTCATAATACTCTGCCCCAAAGGCGAATTGTAGAAGACCATAACACCGGAAAACTTAACACATTCCATCAAGGACGATGTCACCACATCACAGATGAAAATTCCACCACGCTCGAAAATACCAAGTCTCGTTACCCCATCGACCCAAACCTGAGCATTCGTAGTCCGATTGTCTTTCCTCCGCCGGAAATAAACATGCACTGAGTAAAAATTTCTTTCAAGTCATTTACTACCTCGACACATAGACAAGCATCCTACCATTACACAACACTATGCGATAGCAACGCACGAATCGTCACAACAATCAATGCCCAATCTCAAAACCTTAAGTAATACTCATACTGAGCTGAAACAACAGAGCGGCATTCCACAAGGCAGCGACAATAGCCCAAAGCAAATACGTAGGGAGAAACATCATGCACCACATCTGTAGTATCATTTAAATTCCTCGATTCCCAATTTATAGTAAGTGTTTCACGTCGTATAAGATTGAATAGGAAGGAAACGAAAGCATAAGCCTCAAAGGAATCAATTCACACGATGAGGAATCAAGAAGGGAAGTGCTCTAAACAGCCCTGTAGCCTCTCAAAGATAAGTACAGACATCTCTGTACCGATCCGCAAAACTCTACTAGACTCGCTCATTACTTGTGAGACCTAAGTGAACCTAGTGCTCTGATACCATATTGTCATGGCCCAAAATCCATTAAAGGTCGTGATGGCGCCTAACACCGCTGTCAGAAAAGCCAGCCATAATTAATTAACTTAATTACCCACTTTAATATTTTTGAAATCAAAATTTTTCTTCTATTAAATAATAAGGAATAAAATTTACAGAGTATGTGATAATATTTTCCCAACTACACTACTGAACAAGTCAAAAGTGCCCTTAAAATCCGGTGTCACAAGTGCATGAGCATTTACTAGGGAGTAAAATAAAATACAACGTCTGTCCGAATACAATTTAGACAAAAAAAATATAAATAACTCTGAATGAGACTCTGCTAGCTACGGATCGTAATATAGAATACAGCTCACCTAAGTCCCTGCATTAACCACACCTCTGCGCCCACAAGGCCGCTAGACATATATGTACCTGCACAAAAACATGTGCAGCAAGTGTAGCATGAGTACGTAAATAACGTGTACCCAGTAAGTATCAAGCCTAATCTCGAACAAGTAGTGACGAGAGGTCGACTTTGACACTTAACTAAGGGTAAATAACATAGAATATAAATATTTAAATCGACATGATTTATAGGAATATCAATAATTTCCTTAACAAGCAGAAATAATTAATCCTTCCAATTTCAATAATTTCAAATTTATCAATTAGTTTCACAAGCTGCAATAAAATATCAATGTATCGTGTAATTATTATTATTATGCACGATGTCTACCGAGGTCGTTAGGCCCGATCCAGAGAGTCATGTACACTGCCGAGGGACGTGCGACACGATCCATAGATGCATCTATACTGCCGAGGCATTCGGTCCGCTCCACAAGAAAGGAGGACATTTTCTTATGAATCTCCGGAATGAGAAGATATTATAAGGTTAACACATAAGTATGTACAATTTCCATTAAAAATCAAATATTTTGCACAAAAACCCAATTATGTGAAATTTCACTCTTTTACTACTTCCTCTAACAATTTACAATATAATTCCAATACTTTAACTAAATAGAGGATACAATTATCGCAAGTAATTCATTATTTGAGTTCTAAACTACCCGGACATAACATAATTAGTAGCTACGCACGGACCTTCGTCACCTCATGCACACGTAGCTCCCACAATTAGTAATAATTATTAATTTAATCACCTATAGGGTAAATTTCCTCTTACAAGATTAGACAAGAGACTTACCTTGTCTCAAAGCCTACTTCCGATCACGATGTCGTGTAAAAATCTCAATTCGGTGCCGAAAAATTCGAAACTATCCAAATATTATATAAAATAATTAATACATGCTGAAGAATTCGAAATTAGACTATTAAATTAATTACCCAACCCAAAATGGTAAAATTCTTAAAATTCACCCCGGGCCCACGTGCCCGAATTCCGGAAAGTTTCGGAGAAAATCGTTACCCATAACCTCAAGAACTCAAATATACCATTTTCATCCATTTCTATAGCCATTTTTGTGGTTAAAATCCAAAAATACCAATTTCTAGATTTTTCTTCAAAACCCCAAATTTCTACAAATTTTCATGTCTAAATCCATATAAAATCCAAGTATTTAACTTGCAATAGGTGGGAATCACTTACCTTGACATAGATGATGAAGGTGGACCTCCAAGATCGACTCCCATGGCGGAAATGAAGTGAAAATGGCCAAAATCCCGTTTAAAACAACTCACTGCCCAACACAGCCCTTCTTCGCGATCGCGGAAACACCCTCGTGATCGCGAAGGCCAAAAGCCATCTGCCCAGAAAATCTCTCTTCGCATTCGCGATACTCTGATCGCGTTCGCGAAGGCCAGCTGCCCAGACTCCTCGCGTTCGCGTAGGCCAAATGGCCTTAGGCCCATTTCCCCCCTTTCTTCTTCGCGTTCGCGTTGCCTTGGCCGCGTTCGCGAAGGCTTGCCCAGCTTTTACCTCGCGTTCGCATCCATTTGCTCGCGTTTGTGAAGGCCAACCTAGAAGCCTCACGATTTCCTCTACACGAACGCGGGACTTCCTTCGCGTTCGCGAAGAAGGACACCAGACACCATCAACAACAGTCCAAAACAGCCCGAAATGATCTGAAACCATTCCAAAACACACCCGAGGCTCCTGGGACTCCAAATCACACAAACCAGTCCCATAACATAACACGGACCTGTTCGACGTCTCAAATCACATTAAACAGCATCAAAGTCATGAATCGCACCACAATTCAAACTTATTGAACTTTAGAACTTCGAACTTCTACATTCGATGTCGGAACCTACCAAATTGCGTCCGATTGACCTCAAATTTTGTACATAAGTCACATTCGACATTACGGACCTACTTCAACTTCCGAAATTAAAATCCGACCCCGATATCAAATCCACTCCCAGTCAAAATTATCTAAATTTCTAACTTTCGCCAAATGACCCCAAAATGACCTACAGACATCCAAATCTACTTCCGGACGAGCTCCCAATACCAGAATCACCATACGGAGCTATCTCCAGAATCGAAATCCTAAACGGACATCGATAACATTGAAATGCACTTCAACCCAAATTTATGAAATTCTTCCAAAATGATAACTTTTCACAATAGGCGCTGAAATGCTCCTGGGTCATCCAAAACCCGATCTGAATATATACCCAAGTCTAAAATCATCATACGAACTTATTGGAACCGTCAAATCCCGATTCCGAGGTCGTTTTCTAAAAATGTTGATTGAAGTCAAACTCGCCCTTTTTAAAGCCAACTAAGGAACAAAGTGCTCCAATTTCAACTCGAACACTTCCAAATCTCGAACCAACTATCCTTGCAAGTCATAAATTAGTAAAAGCACATACGTGGAGTCTTATTTAGGGGAACGAAGTTCTAACAGTCAAAACGACTGGTTGGATCGTTACACCCCATGCGTGATAGTTGCCTAAATAAAACTGGGGAAAAAATCACGATTTTAGTATATCGTTGTGTTGTTGGGGCAACTATGTAAAGAATAAACATAAATATTAAAAATAAGAGCAGTTTGTTAGAACATGAAAATGTATCTATATAGGGTGAAACATGATATGACACGTGGTCGTCTAAAGGAAGGACATATGGAACCCAAGATAGGAATGACCGAACCGAACGCAGTCATTCTACTTGTCACCGGAAAGGATAACGTTCATAAAGGTATGTTAGATGCTCGGCGCCTGGTAGTATTTAATAGGGAATATTGTGCAGCATTAAGAGCGACGGTCCGTTACAGAGAATTTGACATTTATGTCCACCGTTACGTCTTCATCAATAACCCTCATAATTGACATTAAAGGAGGACACGATCTTAGGACCTCCTTCCCTAGATATAGCTATAAATAGTAAGCTCAGTTATTATTGTAGGAGACATGAATTTTTGGGAAAACTTTATACTACATTCTATACAAAGCTTAATACAATCTTACTTTCTTGCTTTTTGATCTCATCATTACTGTGCCCGGAAACTGTATTCCCGGAATTGTTATCTTTGTTGTTTCGTCTACATTTCAAGGCTAAGTATTATACATTTCTTTAATTATTACATTATTTCATGATCAAATTAGTTCACTTGTCTAGAAACCATGTATAAATTAAACTGTACCGTTTTACGGGTAAACAATATCATAGTTATTACCAATTAAGTCATTAAAAGGCCGCCTTCAATCGATTTCAAAGTCTTGGAAGATTCCAGCGTCTCTTTCTCTCCTAAAAAGCTCCGCTGAAAGTCCTCAGAATTTACATACGTTTTGCTTCTGCAAGTAACAAAGAAAATAGGAAATATGAAGTTATCTGTGAAAAGTGAAAAGCACTGTATATATTAATACCCTCTTGGCGTCTAACAGAGAAATGGAGAGTTTCTTTAATAGCTATGAAGCATCAATATTTCTCCAATTGCGTCAATGTATGCTCTGAAATTGCATTATTGAATTTACTCCATCTACATTGACAAACACAAAATTTTACCTGTAAATGCGATAAATTTGAATGTGCGAGTGAAGTGATAAATTTATATGTAAACAACATCATTCGTATTCAAACCTTTTGGCGGAGCTCTCATGAAATTATCTATAATGCAATAGTCATTTGGAAGTCAACCAACAAACTCAAAATGAGATATACAAGTAAATCTAAACCCATCATTCGATTTATTCCAGTAACTTCTAACAACAAATGCTCAAGAAAACAATTGTGAAAAAGGATGAGGATAACACATTCTGTCGGCCCAAAAGAATCTATACAGTATTGATTGCTGTAAATGGAGGTGTTGGCTGCATACCTTTAAACCTTGAATCCCTCGTCACAAATTTAATTTGCAACTGTTAGTTTGTTGTGTTTTGAAACCGTCTCATTGAAACGTTTCAAGAAAAGTAAATACTAATAATGAGACACGACATAAATATTATATTTTTAGTTTTCTATATTTTTTTAGACATGAAATAAGAGAAAATTTGTGAACAAAGATAAATAAGAATGCTGGCTTTAGAGGACTGCCATGTCACCGGGCCAATTCCCAGCTTTATATTTATATATAGATAGACCATTTTTTGTGTAAGCATATTATGCGTATACCCTTATCTATGAGACTTTTTTAAAACTACAAAAATAATGCCCAAAGAATATAGTTGAGTTATTATTTAATATTAGAAGAAGCAAACGACTCCCTTAAGCAAAAACGTATTAGAAGGCATCATTTCAATATTTTGTGATATAAACATCCTTGTTCTTCTATTGTCTAGTTTTGTAAGAATTAACCTTAGGAGATAGAGCTGCAAGAGTGTTGACAAGAACAAGAGGCTCATACTCAACTCAATTTGACCGGATGTCTTTTCACTTGTAGGCTGTAGCATCATGCTAAGCATTTCTATTAGTAACTTCTTGAATTTCTCTTTTCAGCCATTTTTCCGATCCGATCCGTCGCCAGTATCCAAAACATCTTACAGGCTTCATTTGTAGCCTTGTCTATCATAAGAGATACAACTATTTGATCTTGTTTTCTTGTTGGCCTTGATGTGGCTTCAAAGTTAAACGTTAAATTGGGCAGTTCTCAGCTACATTAAGACTGTACAACTTTATCTTGTGCATATGAATATT